>VHIU01000364.1:0-121915 GCA_010577795.1 Isatis tinctoria
GAGAGAGAAGAAGAAGAAGAAGAGAGAAGAAGAAGAGAGAGGAAGAGGAAGGAGAAGAGGAAGAGGAAGGAGAAGAGGAGCTGCTCTCATCCGCGCCGCCGTCGTCCGACTCAGGTAACCGGAGAAGCTTTTCAGATCAGTTTCTTATTGGCCGTTCAGTAAAACGCCCATAACTTTCTAGCCGTTTCGAATCTTGCAAATCTGAGGCCACCACCGGATTCAGCTCGACGAGACGAGTCCGTAGACACCAAGATCGTGCCGAACCGCCACCGGACGTGCCCGCAATCGCCGATGGAAGATCGGTGCATACTGTTCACGCGCTTCACGCGCTGCCGTCTCCGCCGACCGCCGTCGCCGGTCACCGCCGCGACTCGCCGTCGCCGGTCGCCGGAAACCGCCGTGACTCGCCGCCGTGACTCGCCGGTGACTCGGTGACTCGCCGGGGACTCACTGAGTCAACTCGGTCGACCGGTTTGAGTCCGGTTTGGCTTAACCGGCCGGTTCGATTTCGGTTTGGTATGGTTCGATCGGTTTAATTCAATTTGATTTCGGTTTGGTTCAATTTCTGGTTTAAATCAATTGAGTCCGGTTTAGTCTGGTTTGGTTCGGTTTAATCCGGTTTAATCGCGGTTTGATTTTGACCAGATCAACCGTTGACTTTGACCGGGTTGACCGTTGACTTTCTGATCGTTGACCGTTGACTTTGATCGTTTTGACCCGTTAACCGTTTTTCGCCGTTCGAAAGCCGTTCTGACTCGAAATTTCGTCCTGATTTCAGATTCAACGTCCGTTTTAGCATCTGGAGTGCCGAGAAAGCAGATATACTCCATTTTGGCTAAGGTGAGGGCTTTCTGCAGAATATCGTATTTTTCATCGAAAAGCGCCGTGGATAGGATTTAGTATTAAATGTGTTCCGTTTCTATGCTAGAGTCTTTTTAGGATTGTTTGTAAATCGGACTTAGGAATAATAGATGATTCAACCCATTGATTGTGCATTAAATTGTTAATTGATTATTTTATTCATGTTAGAGCTAGGATTAGTTGACCATGTGGGTCGTTAGGGATTGCGGGGGTACAGAGACGTTATCTCTGTACTTGCGTCGCATGTTGTTTGAGGTGGGGTACGACAGCTTAGTCGACCGGTTGTTCGGTATCCCAGTCAGATCGATAAATCGTCTACGGGCGGTGTAGTTGGGCACTATCCCATAAGATTGGCCACAGGATCTGGCCTAGGACATTGTGTTTCTTTGGGTACTTTAGGTACCGTGATTGTGTATGTTTAGTCTATTTTCTATGTATGGCGTGCTATGGTCAGATTTACGTTTTCTGTGATTAGCATCCCATACCTCACTGAGTGACTCCCCTGTTACTCACCCCTCCTTCTTCCCTTTCCAGTTTTTCAGGTGAGACGGACAAGTATTTTACACTTTGACGATACGGTGCTTCTTTGGGATTTTTACGTTTTCTCTGTATTTTATCATGTACATATAGCATTGAGGTAGTTGGGTTATGAGACACTGTAGAGTGGGGTATTGGACTTAGAGATGTGGTTAGTGGCACGCCGTTCTCGAGTATCGAGGGGACGGGTGTTACAAAAACTCACTTTTTTGTTTGTATATGAACAGTTGAAGAACTTATTTCGGTCACATCCTTAGCAATTCGAGAAGCCATGATTTAAGCTTCACTGCTTAATACACAAAGAGAACAATATCAAGAGAATAATTCTTCCGAATCAATTAACCATTCCCTAAATTTAAAGGGAATATTTCCTAATCTAAAACTTATACCAAAACGCATCATCAAACATAAATATCTCCAGATGAATTTTTAACATGAAACCACTAGAAATTCAAAAAATGATACCTACAGTGAGAAAGTCAACAACGTATGTATTGAAGAGAATGGAGAACGTATGGAAATAAAATCGTCAAATGATATGATTATATGACTTGTTGAATTCTCCTTCTTTTCTACAGGTAAGATGTCTGGTGTTGAAATTTAATACATTTTTTTTTCTTCTAAATGTTAAATGCAAAATAAATATGTTGCCCATAGTTGACAAGAACTTGGGCTTTGATATCATTCAGGGCTGATCGATAGAATTAGAAGAAATGAAAGGAGGAAGGAGAAAGGAGTTTAATTTCACCGAATTGATGATTCATTCTTTAGCGTAAATAAAAGTGAAACTAAATACAAAGCTAGAAAGGCGTCAATTCAAGTCCATCAACAAGTCTAGGAACGAAGCCCATAATAGGATAGGATATGCGAGATGTATCAATTAATTATCAAGAATCAATGCTGCAGCAAATCATTAACCGTGGGCCGTTTCTCCGTGGTTCAAGGCATAGGTTATGAATTCAGTGGCTTCTTCATTGGACAATTTTGATAACATTTCTTTGACTAAGTGACACACAGCAAATACATCATGCCCTTCCGTGGTAGTTCCCTGTAAAACCGACTCAGGTGACATAAACCGCATAACATCTTAACTGTCGTTCACCGGCGTTCCACCAGCTACTGTCACCTAATTCCTTTGACACTCCAAAGTCAGCAATTTTGACAACTAATCCTTCTTCAGTTGGAAAAAGGAGAACGTTCATGGTGTGAAGATCACCATGTACAAAACCAGCCTTATGAATTGATTGCTCAATGAGTATCTAACCAATGAGGTTACTCTTATGAAACCCTAAGATATTTTTTCTATATTGTTATGATTTCATGATCTTTAACAAAAATGCACAATTTTTGAACTTGTTTAAAACAGTCGAAAATGTTGCACCGGCACTGCTATTATCTTAGAAACACAAATTTGGATAACTCAATCCTTCATTACACAACATAAACTATGGCTATATATAGCCTTAAAAGAATAGAAACACCAATTCTTTGTTTCTTGGGTACCAGAGATGGGTTATTCGCCCTATTTATTTTTCAAAGTGGACAATTGAAAATTTGATATTGCAGTTTTATGTATGAGAGAATCTTATCTCTATTTCTTTTTCTTCAAAACAGACAACTATTGGAACTGATTTGATTTTAATTTTTTTCCCTCAAATTAATGGATTTAGTTTTTATGATTCAGCTACATAATTTCTCTTGGATTATTTTACTAAACAACAATATAATAAGCAAATTATGCAAAAGTCAAAAGGTTTGGTAGCTGAATAACTCGTAAGTTGATGCAGAACAGAGACAATCAAAAAGCTCGTTTTACGTGTGATATTCCCACAAACTTTTGAAAGCTTGAAACTAAAACATATAAAACTCTTGCTTAATTAAGGAAGCATATATAATTTGACATCAAACTTCAAAACCCGTGAAACTAAAAAGTAAACTATATATTGGGCAGAATATCACGTCTTAGTAAAATCTCATTTTGTTAAGTAGTCGAAAGATATGACAAAGATAACAGCAAAATAAACAAATTTCGAAAAACCAAAATGAACCAAAAAAAGCTTAAAATCATTCGCCCCTTTTCCTTTTGCCTCAGATACCTTGCTGAAGTTGAATCAAACTTGGAACATAATCAAATAACCATGGAGGAAATGATATGATTTCTAAATCCACTTTTCTGCCATTATTGTCCTCTTCAACAATGTATACTTTGCCATTACTAATAAACACGAGGACTTTCTTCTCCTCATCTACCACGAAACTTCGGCCCACCCAACGAATAAAAGGATCGAGGATCAAAATCAAATGCTAAGACCTTGGTCCACGATGTTTATATTCTTATGTGTGACCTATGTGTTTTTCGGTTTAATATAAAGATCAAGTTCATATTAAAGTTAAGAGTTCTAATATAAAAGACGATACCGGTGATGGATCGGTTACGATTAAGGTCATTAGAATTCGGGTGTATTGATAACCCTCTTTCCTTACTTTATATATTATATCCTTCTCTATTATTTGTATATATAGCAAATGTAATTATAGTGAATTATAATTACATGTAATGATGCTATATATTAATTAAGTGGCAGTACAGTTATTTAATTAATGGACGTGACGGTCACTTACGGTTACGTATGTTCTATTTGTTGGGGAAAACACGAAACACGCGAATGCGCAGCGGAATAAAGTTCCCCGCAACTGTGTGAGCCTGTGAGGAAAGAGCTTGAACTATGGCACAAATGATCTAAGCAAGAAACTAAACGACACACAATCTTTTTACGTGGAAAACCTCCTCGATGTGAGAAGGAAAAACCACGGAACCGTAGTCCACTCAAAATCCACTATATCAAATGTTTGAGTGTTACAACCACGTCCTCCCTGTTCCTACAGAACAAACCCAGAGACTAAGGCTCAAAGAGAGCAATCTCCAACAACAAGAGAGTTCAACAAGAGAGCAATACAAGCTTACAAAACTAGCAGATACAAACGACCTCAGCTCACTAGGATTCCGGCAACCAGAGAACAATCCCACCGTACAAATCCAAGATGAACAAGTCAACAACACCTCTGCCAAATTTCAGCTCAATCAGAGAAGAACCACCGTCAGATTTACCAAACACTCAAGACTGCAACTGCTGAAGAACTGTAGCGACCAGCTTCACTAAAACCCCTATTCACGAGAAACCAACCGTTGAAACGACAATCCCACCGTTGAATCTCAAACCCACTGAGTCACGAAGCTTCTCACAAAATATCAGCCAGATCGGACCACTTTCGAGCCCTCGAACACAGCCCTGAAGAAACCAGACGAAAACCCTTTCTTCTCTCCTTCTTTCCTCTCTTCTTCTTTCTCTCTCTCTTTTAGTGTATTGTGTCTATGTGTGTCTCATAAAAAACAGGTCACAAGGCTTATATAGGTATTAGGAAAAGAACCTAATAAACCCTTATAAAAACCTTCAACACAAGACTTGGGAATTCTACACAAGACTTGAGAATTCTTCACAAGACTTCAGTTTCTACACAAGACTTTAGAATCAACACAAGACTTCTGATTTTCACACAAGACTTCTGATTTGGTTTCATATCAACCAAACCCATGGTTTCCTCACACTAGGAGGAACACCAACAAACTCCCCCTCCGACTAGTTGGAGGAAACAGCCATCCCGGCTATCTCACGGCAAACCTCAAGCTTTTCCCTCGGCAATGACTTCGTCATCATATCAGCTCCATTATCATTCGTATGAACCTTTTCAAGTCTCACTTCCTTAGAAGCAATCACATCACGTATCCAATGATACCTCCTATCAATGTGCTTCGAACGCGAATGAAATGTCGAGTTCTTTCCGAGACATATTGCGCTTTGACTGTCACAAAGCAACACATACTTATCCTGCTTGAAACCGATATCCTCACAGAAGTTCTTTGTCCACAACAACTCCTTGAGAGCTTCAGTTGCAGCTATGAACTCAGCTTCAGTGGTAGAAAGTGCAACACACTTTTGCAACCTTGACTGCCATGAAACAGCTCCGCCCGCAAACGTTATCAAATAACCCGAAGTAGATTTCCTGGAGTCAACATCTCCAGACATGTCAGCATCAGTATAGCTAACAATCAATGGCTCATTACCTCCAAAGGTAAGCTTCAAACCAGAAGTCCCTCGAAGATATCTCAAAATCCACTTCACAGCATTCCAATGTTCTCTTCCAGGATTGGAATTGAACCGGCTTACTACACCAACGGCGAAAGCTAAATCCGGTCTTGTACAGACCATGGCATACATCAAATTACCCACTGCAGAAGCATATGGAACTCTTGCCATATCTTCCTTCTCTGCATATGTCTTTGGACTCTGTTTACTGCTCAATCTAATGTGTGAAGCAAGAGGAGTGCTCACCACTTTAGATTTGTCCATGTGAAACCTTTTAAGTACTTTCTCAATGTACTTCTCCTGAGATAAGTGAATCAATCTCTCAGCTCTGTCTCTCTCAATTCTTATACCAAGAATCTGTTTCAATGGACCCAAGTCTTTCATGGCAAAGGACTTGCTGAGCTGCTTCTTCAGCTCCTCAATTCTGCTCATGCCCTTGCCCACAATCAACATGTCATCAACATATAACAACAAGATGATAAAATCATCATCACCAAACACCTGAATAAATACACAATGGTCATCAGTAGTCTCCTTATAACCATGCTCCTCCATAACAGACTTAAACTTCATGTACCACTGCCTAGGTGCTTGCTTCAATCCATAAAGGCTCTTCTTCAGACGATAAACTAAATCCTCTTCACCCTTTTTCACAAAGCCTTCAGGTTGTACCATGTAAATCTCTTCCTCCAAATCTCCATGAAGGAAAGCAGTTTTTACATCCATTTGCTCAACCTCTAGATCAAGACTTGCTGCCAGTCCAAGTACAATCCGAATGGACTGCATCTTCACAACAGGAGAAAAGATTTCATCATAATCAATCCCCTTCTTTTGGCTGTATCCCTTCACAACCAATCTAGCCTTGTATCGAGGCTGCAAACTGGCATCTTCATGCTTAATTCTGAACACCCACTTATTAAGCAATGCCTTCTTGCCCTTAGGCAACTTCACCAACTCAAATGTGTGATTCTCTTCAAAAGAATCCATCTCATCACCAGCAGCACCAAGCCACTTATCTTTGTGTTCACATTCCATAGCTTCATCAAAGCTTTCAGGCTCTCCCCCATCAGTAAGTAACACATACTCACTAGGATCATACCTTGTCGATGGTTTTAGACCTCTCTCGGATCTTCTAACAATAGGAGGGTTCTCAGTAGTTGGTGTCTCACCATGATCGTCACCATGATCACCAATACCATCTTCATGTGCGGGAGCATCTGCACCAGGTGTATCATCTTGAACCTCATCCTCGACCTGACCGTGGACAGATGTAGAAGGACTAGCCTCTAAATCGATCAAACTCTCATTACTCTGAGTTGGTTTTCCGGACTTGTCAATATCCTTAATTGTTTGATCTTCCATGAACACAACATCTCTGCTCCTTACGAGCTTCTTCTCAACGGGATCATAAAATCTGTATCCAAACTCATCCTGACCATAACCAATGAACACACATTGCCGTGACTTCATCTCAAGCTTCGATCTCTCATCCTTAGGTATATGAACAAATGCCTTACACCCAAAGACCCTCAAATGACCATAAGAAACATCCTTACCGGTCCAAACTCTCTCTGGAACATCACCCTCCAATGGAGCACTTGGTGACAAATTCAGCACATGAACAACTGTGCTCAAAGCCTCACCCCAGAAAGTCATCGATAAGCCTGACTGTGAAATCAAACATCTCATCCTCTCGACAATAGTCCTGTTCATCCTCTCAGCCAACCCATTCAACTGTGGAGTCTTAGGCGGCGTGAACTGATGCCTAATACCATGCTCTTTGCAATAAGCATCAAATGGTCCAGAATACTCACCACCATTATCACTGCGGATACACTTCAACTTCTTTCCCGTTTGTCTCTCAACCAATGCCACAAAATGCTTGAAATATCCCAGAACCTGATCTTTGGTCTTCATCGTGAAAACCCACAACTTCCTAGAATGGTCATCAATGAATGTGACAAAATATGATGCACCACCAAGAGATTTTGTCTTCATTGGACCACACACATCTGAATGCACCAAGTCAAGTACCTCAGATTTTCTAGAAGGTGCAGAAGACTGAAAGAAACCTCTGTGTTGTTTTCCATGCAAACAATGTGCACACTTAGGCAAGTGCAAACCAGAGATTCCTGGAATGACCTCCTTCTTTGACAACACAGACATACCCTTCTCACTCATGTGACCGAGTCTCTTATGCCATTGCTTCATGGCATCAACATTCTCCACTGCATTAACAGAATCTTTAGAGACCTTAGCCTGCATCAAATAGAAAGATGAAAGCTTCTCACCTCGAGCCACAACCAGAGAACCACGTGAAAGCTTCCATTTACCACCACCGTGTAAACTGTAGAAACCCTCATCATCAAGTCTTCCTGTAGATATCAAATTCATCCTCAAGTTTGGAACATGCTTAACATCCTTAAGCATCAACCTGAAGGGAATGTCCTGAAATCAGACATGTATTTACTCTAGTAGAGTCGTGATGTCAAGATAAGACAATCATATGATATTGGACGGTTATAATGTTTTGCTAGAAGCCGCTTATAACTTATGAGTTATGAACTCATTACCATTATCATATGATCCTATAGGGTCACACACCTAAGCAAACTGGATAATATAAATTGGGTTTTGATCATTAGAGTAATGATTATGATCAACGTATATAAGATATACGTCGATATCGTTTTTCTATGAGGGTGTCGATCGACACTAATGGTGGGTCGATCGACACCTGTCGGCATTGTCTTCTCGATGTTTGACTTTCTGTGAGGGTGTCGATCGACACCAATGGTGGGTGTCGATCGACACCTGTCGGCAACTCCAGCCTATATATATGATATGAGGGCTGCTCGAGTTAATACACAAGTGAAGCTCTTGGAAGCTTGAGAAAATCACAGAAAACAGAGAAAACGTTTCAGAAAACCCGAAGGCGAATCGTTCGCTCCGGTACTAGCATCCCGTCGTCCAGTTTGTGTGCGTGTGGACTTCTGTAGAGGCGCAGCACTTGAGGCGCTTGATTATCTCGATTACCTGTTCTCCTTCCGCTGCAAATCTCCAGGTATGTTCGAGATCCATCAAAGATTCACTTAACACGATCCGTGGGTTAGGATGTTGTTAGGCTGTTTTAATCCGATTAAAACCTGAACAAATTCCTTCAGTGGTATCAGAGAGGTTTGTTTTATTGAATCTGGAGCTTATAATTGAATTGGTTGATTCAAAACGAGATATATATGATATATATAGGATTGCTTGCTAGATTATTATGTTCAAAAACTGTTTTTGTTGCATAAATCGTTATATCCAGGGCTTGTGCGAAACGGGTGTCGATCGACACCATGTGTGTGTCGATCGACACCGAGTCGGGTTTTCGCGTGAACTTTAGGTCACGATCGAAGATCGTGTTCCTCAAACCACTGGTGTCGACCGACACTAAAGTAGTGTCGATCGACACCAATCGGTTCATCGCGTTTGGTTCAATTGGATTGAACCGGATAATCGATCGGTTCAAGCGGTAAATCGGTTATCGTTCATTGAACCGATTTGGTTGGTGTCGACCGACACTAATGTAGTGTCGATCGACACCGGTCGGTTATTTGCAAATTGATTCGATCGGTTTAATCGGTTAAATGGTTTATCGCGATTGAACCGGATCGGAATCTGTCGGTCAACACAAACTAGTTGTGTCGATCGACACTGATCTGATGTCGATCGACACCACTTCAGAATTTGCGTTCCTAGCTTGTTTAACTTAAGAATTTTTAAAGGTTTAAAACAAGTTGAAATATCTAGGATATATAATTGATATAACTAGATTTAAGGTTCAGTTCCTCAACAAAATATTAAGCTTTAATATCTTCCCAATCTTGTCAACTGTCAAGGCTCGTTCATTGTGTGATGGGTCTGCCAAAGCAGGGTGTCCGCAATTACATGAGTGAGGCAGGTTGTAATCGTTACTACGGACTTAAAAGATTGGTTTGCTTAACTGGGCTATCAAAATAGTTTTGGGCTCAGAGATATAGGATCGATTTGATATAAGATATTAATCCGAGACAAGAATTATATATGATATAATTAGCAAAGTGTTGCTTACCTAAATAGCTAAAAGTTTGGGCGATGGGCCAAAGCTCACTCAATTTTTTGTGAAATATGGATCTTGGATCATTATATTCAATTGAGGAAAATTGTTTTGAATATAATGTGAGTTTCTTATTGTAAAGATTTCTCATTTCTTGAACATCGAAACTAAACTCTCATTTTGTGTTTTTTCTGCTATGGCTAGCTCCCCTCACAGAAACACATTCTCGCTTCGATCCATCCTTGAGAAGGACAAGCTTAATGGATCGAACTTCCTTGAATGGTATCGGAACTTGAGAATTGTTCTCAAGCAGGAGAAAAAGGAATATGTCCTTGAGAAGGTTCTCCCTGAGAAACCGAAATACAATGCCGGACACGCTGAAAGGAATGCTTGGGAGAAGCATTCCAATGATGAGGTCGATGTGAGTTGTCTCATGCTGGCTACCATGAACTCGGACTTGCAGAAGCAATACGAGAACGTGGCGTCACCTGTTGAGATGATCACTAGCCTGAAAGGGATGTTTCAGGAGCAAGCACGAACTGAGAGATACCAGACGGTTAAGTCTCTCATTGAGTGCAGGCTACCAAAGGATGGTCCAGTTAGCCCACATGTCATTAAAATGATGGTTATATTGATAACTTGGCAAAACTGGATTGTCCCCTTAGCCAAGAGTTGGCTACGGACATCATTTTGCAGTCGTTGCCGTCAAGCTTTGATCAGTTTATCATGAACTATAACATGAACAACATGACAAAGACTTTGACGGAACTGCATGGCATGCTCAAGACAGCTGAGCCAAACATCAAAAAGGGCACCCCTAATGTACTTTTGGTGCAAGGGGGTAAAAAGTTTAAGAAACATGCTAAGGGTAAAGGAAAAGCTAAGGCATTCCAGATTGAGAATCAGGATAAGCCTGAGGCTTCTTCCAAACCCAAACGCGGCCCTACTGATGCTGATAAATGCCATTACTGCAATAAGTCTGGGCATTGGAAGAGAAATTGCAAAGAGTATCTTGGAGATCTAAAGAACTCGAAGAAGACGTATGAGACGACTTCTTCAGGTATCTATGTTATAGAAGTAAATGTTACTACTTCAGGTTCTAAGTCTTGGGTATTAGATACGGCTGTGGCGCTCATATTTGTACAAATATGCAGGGTCTAAGCAACAGTAGAACGCTGGAGAAGGGACAAGTGGACCTACGGTTGGGAATGGAGCAAGAGTTGCTGCATTGGCCGTAGGAACTTATCATTGTCTTTGCCGTCAGGCTTGGTTTTAGAATTGAATAATTGCTACTATGTACCTGCTATAAGCAGAAACATCATTTCTATTCCTGTTTTGGATTTAGAAGACTTTCATTTTTCGATTAAAAACAAGTGTTGTTCTTTTGATCGTAATGAAATGTTTTATGGTAGCGCTCCATTAGAGAATGGACTTTATATTCTTAACCAATCTTTGCCTGTCTATAACATAAGTACTAAACGGTTAAGAACCAATGACTCGAACCCTACGTTTCTCTGGCATTGTCGTTTGGGCCACATCAATGAGAAAAGGATTCAAAAGCTTCATAATGATGGACTTTTGGACTCATTTGATTTTGAATCATTTGAGAAGTGTGAATCCTGCTTATTGGGCAAAATGACAAAGGCCCCTTTCAACAAATTTAATGAAAGGGCCGGTGACCTATTGGGACTAATACATACCGATGTATGTGGTCCAATGAGTGTTAGTGCTAGAGGAAACTTTCAGTACTTCATCACGTTTACTGATGACTTCAGTAGATTTGGTTATGTCTATTTAATGAGACATAAATCGGAATCCTTTGAAAAGTTCAAGGAGTTCCAAAATGAAGTACATAACCAACTTGGCAAAAGTATCAAAGCTCTTCGATCAGATCGTGGAGGTGAGTACTTAAGCCAAGAGTTCAGTGATCATCTGAGTAATTGTGGAATTGTTTCACAACTCACTCCTCCTGGAACACCTCAGTGGAATGGTGTGTCTGAAAGGAGGAATCAGACTTTATTAGATATGGTTCGATCGATGATGAGTCAAGTAGATCTTCCATTATCCTTTTGGGGATACGCTCTAGAGACGTCTGCGTTTACGCTAAACAGAGTTCCATCAAAATCAGTCGAGAAGACACCATATGAGATGTGGACTGGAAAAGTTCCAAGTTGTCTTTTCTTAAAATTTGGGGTTGTGAAGCTTATGTCAAGCGGTTGATCTGATAAGCTTGAACCCAAATCTGATAAGTGCTACTTCGTTGGTTATCCTAAGGAAACCAAGGCTTACTACTTTTACAACCGTTCTGAGAACAAAGTGTTTGTTGCTAAGAACTGTGTTTTTCTTGAGAGAGAATTTCTTTCCAAGAAGAACAGTGGGAGTAAAGTACAACTCGAAGAAGTTCGAGAATCACAGGAGCCTGCTCAACCTGTCGAGGAAGAGCAACGACTGGATCTACAAAGAGTTGTAGAGTCCGAACCTGTGATGCCAGAAGTTCGCAGATCCGAAAGGATTCGTCAAGAGCCCGAGAGATATGGATTTCTTGTGACTAATTGTCATGATCTCTTGATCATTGACAGTGACGAACCTGCGACTTTCGAAGAAGCAATGATGGGCCCTGACTCCGAAAAGTGGTTTAAAGCCGCTGAATCCGAAATCGGTTCCATGTCACAAAAAAGTATGGACTTTGGGTGATTTACCTGATGGTGTGAAAGCCATTGAGTGTAAATGGGTCTTCAAGAAGAAGATCGATGTGGATGGAAACGTTCAGATTTACAAAGCTAGGTTGGTGGCAAAAGGTTTCAAACAAGTCAAGGTGTTGACTATGATGAAACCTATTCCCCAGTCGCTATGCTTAAATCTATTCGGATTCTCCTAGCAACAGCCGCTCATTATGATTATGAGATTTGGCAAATGGATGTGAAAACAGCTTTCCTTAACGGGATTCTGGAGGAGGATGTGTACATGACACAACCTCCGGGTTTCATTGATCCTAATGCTGCTGGGAAAGTATGCAAGCTTCATAAATCCATTTATGGATTCAAGCAAGCATCTCGGAGTTGGAACCTACGTTTTGATGAAGCAGTTAAAAAGTTTAACTTCATCAGAAACGAAGAGGAACCTTGCGTTTACAAGAAGACTAGTGGGAGCGCAGTTGCATTTCTCGTATTGTATGTAGACGACATACTTCTCATAGGAGATGATATATTCCGTTACTTCAGTCAGTAAAGGACTGGCTCGGAAGTTGTTTCTCGATGAAAGACATGGGTGAAGCCGCCTATATTCTTGGAATAAGGATCTATAGAGATAGATCAAAGAGGCTGATTGGACTGTGTCAGGACACTTATATCGATAAGGTTCTACACAGGTTCAACATGCATGATTCCAAGAAGGGCTTGCTTCCGATGTCTCATGGCATTACTCTCAGCAAGAAGCAGTGTCCTTCGACACCTGCTGAGCGAGAGCGCATGAGTAGGATTCCTTTTGCTTCTGCAGTAGGATCTATTATGTATGCCATGCTTTGTACTCGTCCAGATGTTGCTTGTGCTTTAAGCATGACGAGTCGATACCAATCAGATCCCGGTGAGAGTCACTGGACTGCCGTCAAGACAATCCTGAAGTATTTGAGAAATACCAAGGATAAGTTCTTAGTGTACGGAGGAAGTGATGAGCTTGTAGTGAGTGGTTATACGGACGCCAGCTTTCAGACAGATAGAGACGATTTCCGATCTCAGTCTGGTTACGTCTTCTGTCTGAATGGAGGTGCAGTTAGTTGGAAGAGTTCCAAGCAGAGCACCGTGGCGGACTCAACGACCGAGGCTGAATACATCGCTGCTTCTGAAGCGGCGAAGGAGGCTGTTTGGATCAGGAAGTTCATTACTGAGCTTGGTGTGATTCCTAGCATTTCTGAGCCTGTGGCATTGTTTTGTGACAACAATGGTGCCATAGCTCAGGCTAAGGAGCCCAGATCACATCAGAAATCCAAACACATTGAGAGGAGATATCATCTGATTCGTGATATCATTGAGAGAGGTGACGTCAAGATCAGCAGAGTTCCGACAGACGAGAACGTTGCTGACCCGTTGACTAAGCCACTCCCACGACCGAAGCATGAGAGTCATGCAGCTGCTATAGGCATTAGATTCCTTAAGCAGTAATCTTGTTTTAGTGGGAGTTATCATATTTATGTTTTTGATGTTCATGTAAACATACATTTGGTTATTTTATTTAATGAAATTGTTTCATTGTTATTTAATGGTGTTATTAAATAATTGTCCAAGAGTAATTTATGGCACTCTTATAGATCATCAAATACGTGATTTGATCATGAAACTCTATAAGTGGTAGATGACATAAATTATTTGTGTCCATAGTCGAGGTTATCAAAGTTGGACATTGATAACCGCGTGAGACTAGTATGTGAGGTGACTGATGACTAAGTTTCATGGAGTCATTAATAGGAGTATTAAAGTCAATCACATAGATATGTGTTAGAGAACACATAATCGGACATGACCCGCTAATGAGAACTCTACAAGATTGTTATATGAGTGTCATAAGAGTTTCTCATTACGACTATAGAGTATAGTCCTTTGACCTGAGTTCATCATGTTTTCTTACATATGAATTGGTATGCTTTGACCTTGTCAAACGTCAGCCGTAACTGGTGGCTATAAAGGCATTGATTGGGCATATTATGAAGTGTGTAGGAAACAGGGATGGAACAAGATGGAATTTGTCCCTCCCATATAACGGGAGATAAATATCTCTGGGCCTATCGAAGATTTGATACTGGAAATGCGTGGCCGCGCTCAAACGGATTGAATGTCAATCGTTGTCTTTTATCAGTATAAATCGGAGTTCGATAAACATGGTTTGGTTGATTAAGGATGACACGAGTTCTTGCCTTATGCCAGATCGAGATATAGAGACAAAGGGATTATGGGAATAGTTGATTCCAGTACAAGTGGGAGATTGAAGGGAATGTCCTGAAATCAGACATGTATTACTCTAGTAGAGTCGTGATGTCAAGATAAGACAATCATATGATATTGGACGGTTATAATGTTTTGCTAGAAGCCGCTTATAACTTATGAGTTATGAACTCATTACCATTATCATATGATCCTATAGGGTCACACACCTAAGCAAACTGGATAATATAAATTGGGTTTTGATCATTAGAGTAATGATTATGATCAACGTATATAAGATATACGTCGATATCGTTTTTCTATGAGGGTGTCGATCGACACTAATGGTGGGTGTCGATCGACACCTGTCGGCATCGTCTTCTCGATGTTTGACTTTCTGTGAGGGTGTCGATCGACACCAATGGTGGGTGTCGATCGACACCTGTCGGCAACTCCAGCCTATATATATGATATGAGGGCTGCTCGAGTTAATACACAAGTGAAGCTCTTGGAAGCTTGAGAAAATCACAGAAAACAGAGAAAACGTTTCAGAAAACCCAAAGAAGGCGAATCGTTCGCTCCGGTACTAGCATCCCGTCGTCCAGTTTGTGTGCGTGTGGACTTCTGTAGAGGCGCAGCACTTGAGGTGCTTGATTATCTCGATTACATGTTCTCCTTCCGCTGCAAATCTCCAGGTATGTTCGAGATCCATCAAGGATTCACTTAACACGATCCGTGGGTTAGGATGTTGTTAGGGCTGTTTTAATCCGATTAAAACCTGAACAAATTCCTTCACAACCTAGTCCCAAGACTAGTCTCCAACAAAATATCACCAATGCCAACACCTGAGCCAAACCATCATTACCCATCTTTACAGAACCATACTTACTAGAGTGTAGTAGAGAACAAATCCCGTTGTGATGTAGCATGAGTAGTAGCTCCCTTTCAATCACCCACTGGTGTCTGGCATACATTAATGGCATTATCCTCAAGAAGAAGAGAAACTCATCTGGGTGACTGTCACCCGATCTACTTCTTCTTGCTTTCCTTGCTGCTTGTCTTTCTTCAACAAATCTTTCTTCATGTGCCCTTTCTTAGAAAGAAATAGCACTCCATATTAGCAAATTTATTAGACTTGCTCCTGCTCCTGCTCTTTTCCTTCTTGGACTCTCTATGTGAACTTCTCCCCCTTGACTCAGTAACCAAACATCTGAATGTGGGAACTAGCATTTGACTGCCTTCTTGTCTCCTCATTCAACACACTGTTCTTCACTGAATCCATCGAAATGACACCTTCCGACGCGGAGTTACAAAGAGACATTTGAATCCTCCCAAGAATCTGGTAATGTACCAAGAAGCCACAAACCGTGAATCTCATCATCAACCTGATGCCCATATCAGACAACTTGTTGAGCAATCCCTGGAACGCATTCAAGTGATCTGTCATCGGAGTTCCATCCTGATACCTCAACTCAATCAACTTCTTGATCATAAGCATCTTGTTATTCCCGTTTTTCCGAGCATATAACTGCTCCAGCTTCAACCACAAAGAGCGAGCATTAACCTCATTTTCAATATGATGCAACACATTATCATCTATCCACTGCCTTATCAAACACACTCGGCGATGCAGCAACTTCCATTCATCCTCAGTCTTATTATCAGGTTTCTCTCCTCCTGAAATACTGGTAGGTGAAATTCTTTCACAAAGAGCAGATCCTCCATCTTGCCCTTCCATAGATGATAATTGTTGTTACCATTCAAGCTTATCATTCTGCCCATATTCTCCATCTTTTCCATCACTCACACAAGCAAACCAATAACCCAAAGCTCACAACCTTAAGCTCTGATACCACTCTGTTGGGGAAAACACGAAACACGCGAATGCGCAGCGGAATAAAGTTCCCCGCAATTGTCTGAGCCTGTGAGGAGAGAGCTTGAACTATGGCACAAATGATCTAAGCAAGAAACTAAATGACACACAATCTTTTTACGTGGAAAACCTCCTCGATGTGAGAAGGAAAAACCACGGGACCGTAGTCCACTCAAAATCCACTATATCAAATGTTTGAGTGTTACAACCACGTCCTCCCTGTTCCTACAGAACAAACCCAGAGACTAAGGCTCAAAGAGAGCAATCTCCAACAACAAGAGAGCTCAACAAGAGAGCAATACAAGCTTACAAAACTAGCAGATACAAACGACCTCAGCTCACTAGGATTCCGGCAACCAGAGAACAATCCCACCGTACAAATCCAAGATGAACAAGTCACAACACCTCTGCCAAATTTCAGCTCAATCAGAGAAGAACTCACCGTCAGATTTACCAAACACTCAAGACTGCAACTGCTGAAGAACTATAGCGACCAGCTTCACTAAAACCCGATTCACGAGAAACCAACCGTTGAAACGACAATCCCACCGTTGAATCTCAAACCCACTGAGTCACAAAGCTTCTCACAAATATCGGCCAGATCGGACCACTTTCGAGCCCTCGAACACAGCCCTGACGAAACCAGACGAAAACCCTTTCTTCTCTCCTTCTTTCCTCTCTTCTTCTTTCTCTCTCTCTTTTAGTGTATTGTGTCTATGTGTGTCTCATAAAAAACAGGTCACAAGGCTTATATAGGTATTAGAAAAGAACCTAATAAACCCTATAAAAACCTTCAACACAAGACTTGGGAATTCACAAGACTTGAGAATTCTTCACAAGACTTCAGTTTCTACACAAGACTTCAGAATCAACACAAGACTTCTGATTTTCACACAAGACTTCTGATTTGGTTTCATATCAACCAACCCATGGTTTCCTCACACTAGGAGGAACACCAACACTATTGATATATAAACAACAACAACAGTCATGTGTTTTTTTTTTAACACGATAACGAGAACAAAAGAACATAAAGAAAACCGTCGAGTAGTGATCGTAGTAGAGAGAGAGAAGGACTTTGTCTCCTTGTCCATCAAAGGAGTCATAAGGAGAAAGGCAAAGGGAAGAAGAAGATCAATTGAAGTATTGATGCATGACAAGTCATCAAAGCATGGATCAAGGTGAGTGACTCTTTCTTCTTCTGTAAGAAACCTGTTTAGGATTGAATTAACCCAAATCTAGATCCTGAGAATTATAGTTTACATGTGGTATCAGAGCAAGGTTTAGATTTGCTTAATTCATCCTGAATTGAATTCGTGTGATAGCATGATAGATCCGTAAACCGTTTGCGTAACGTAACGAACGTAGTTTAACATAATACACGTTTGCATGAAATTTGCATGAATTGACGTTTGGTTGAACACACGTTTTAACGTAACACAGACTGGTCTGGAATTTGATCGCTTGCGGTTGTGTCGTTAGTGCTAATAAAAAATTCGTGGGTTCCTTTTGATTAGTGTTCTTACGTTATGTTAAGACGATAAGAAAACTAAGAAACCGTTTGCACACTTGTAGTAAATAATAACACTGCCGTTAAATTATGGTTAACTAAAATGTTTAACGTGTTGGTAGTGATTGGTTTAGTTTACTATATGTTTTAAGAAAGAAAATGCTTCCGCTGCATTTTAATAAATAGTTGTGTTATGAAATATTAACACATTAAATAATTTATGTTATGAAATATTAACATAATAAGAAATTTATTATTAAAATTTTAGTTTTTATATTATTTATAATATGTTAGTCACTAAAGTGGCCTTATTATATACATATAGATATTAAAATAAATACATAAAATATACATATAACAATTGATCATGATTAAAGAGATGCTCTAAATGACATTAAAGTTTGATTGATCAATTGTTGTTGCTATCTATATACTAGGAGATCACACAAAGGTGGATCATTGTAATAGTTAGTAATACATAAAGGATTAGTTATATCTTACTATAATCAATAGAATGTTTACCCAAA
Source organism: Isatis tinctoria (assembly GCA_010577795.1). Taxonomy (NCBI): domain Eukaryota; kingdom Viridiplantae; phylum Streptophyta; class Magnoliopsida; order Brassicales; family Brassicaceae; genus Isatis; species Isatis tinctoria. The sequence goes on from VHIU01000364.1 coordinate 18,448, forward strand.
GGTAGCATGCTATTTGATTTGTGTATGAGTTAACTAATCATTAAAGATCTAAAAATACTAGCATCACTGAAAGTGTTTGTGTTTAAGTATTGCCCAAAGGTTAGTTAATACATGCAATAAAATTTAAAATATTGCTGTCTATGAGTCTGAATTAAAATTTTCAAAGCACTAATGGTTAAGCATGTATTAATGCTTGCAGCTTCATCAAATCTGTTTGCATCTGCTAACTCTGTCGTGAAGTTTAATGGGCTGAATTATGGAGAGTGGTCCGAACAGATCCGGTTTACACTAGGTTATGGCATTGGACTCTGCAATCCTAACAGATGAGGAGCCTTCAGCCATTACAGAGGATAGCTCAGAATCTGAAAAGTCTCGGTATGAGAGATGGGAGCGATCTAATAGGCTGAGCCTGAACCTCATGAGAATGACGATGGCAGAAAGTATCAAGCCATCTATGCCTAAGACAGAGAAGGCTAGGGAATTCTTACAGAAAATTAAGGAGTGTTCACAATCAGATTTGGCTGACAAGTCTATTGTAGGAAGCTTAATGAATGAGCTAACTACAAGAAAATTTGACTGGTCCCAGCCAATTCATGATCATGTGACACACATGTCTAACTTGGCAGCAAAGTTAACGACCTTAGGAATGGAAGTGCATGAGCAGTTCTTGGTCCAATTCATCATGAACTCTCTACCTTTTGAGTTTAGCCATTTCCAGGTGAATTACAACACCATTAAGGATAAATGGAACTTTAAGGAATTAAAGGCTATGTTGGTTCAAGAGGAAGGGAGATTAAAGAAGATGAAGGACCATGTTGCTAACTTCGTAGGTCTTGGAAATGCCAGCAGCAGTAAAGACAAACCAAGTAAGAAGGTGATACACGATTTTAAACCCTTATTTCCTACTGCAAGTGCACATCATACGAAGTAGTTTTAGGGGTCGATCCCACGAAGACCAGTTTTCACACTTTGACTTAATGAGCTAAATTAAGAGCTAAGACAATTCAAATATGTTTTTGGTTTTTGTAGATAGCAATAATAAAGCGAAATCGGTTGTAAAGATAATTTTAAACAAGCGTTAGGTCAAGGAATATCGCAGGAGATTCAGAGCAACGGTTCAAACAACTATTCAGGCAGTGATTAAGCATAAGTCTAGAACTCAAACACTAAGATAATATCAATCCACTCTCGTGGTATCAATATCTTTGTCTATCAACCTAGAAATCCTAACTCTCGCTGGTACTAGAGATCGTAGACAAGCACTAAGGATAGGTTTGATATGTTCACAATTCTCCTATACATCTACTCTCGCAGGTAATGAATAAATTGCTCACCTGTGTTCTTTCTAGCAACCTAGCAACTCTCGCTGTCTAAGTTTAACCCAATATCATAAAATCAAGTGATCAATTCGATCTAAGCATTAAGAACAACAAAGGTGAAGACATTGATTTGAATAGCCTATTTGTGTTTAACCATAAAGCTCATGAATTCCCTTGACAAACCTTAACCTAACTAAGAGATCTACTCAGACATGATTAAAGAAGAATATAACAAAGAGATTATAAAGTTCATCATAAAAACTTGAATAGATAACAAAAGCTGGATATAAACTTATAAGAACGAAAGTAAAGCATAAATATAAGAACTGAAACTAAAACTTAAAGCATAAGCATAAATATAAGAACTGAAAGTAAAACTTAAAGCATAAGCATAAATGTATAAAGCTTAAAAGAAACTAAATAAAACTTAATAAAAGCATAAACATAAAACTTAAAACTGAAGAGAGACCAATGCTTTGAAGCTAGAGAAGAGAGAAGGAAGAAGATGGTGTCTTTTCTAACATCAAGAGTGAGTTCTATATATAGGCCAAGGTGAGGGAAGTAGGTGAGACGGGGAACGGTCGTTCTAGGTGGAGAACGATCGTTCCTGTTGGGGTCGAAATCCCCTCCTCGAAGATTGACGGAACGAGAAATCAAGGACAAGACCAAATGAAACTTATCCCGAACGTGGAACGGACGAGCTAAGGCAAACTGCCCACGATCCGTCCAGGAAGTCAACCGGCGGCTGGGACATGGCCAGCCGCCGGATTCTCTTTCACCAACGGCCGGCGGCTGGGACAAGTGCCAGCCGCCGGATCTCCCTTCGTCCGTGGCCGGCGGCTGGGATGAGGCCAGCCGCCGGATCTCCCTTCGTCCGTGGCCGGCGGCTGGGATGAAGCCAGCCGCCGGATCTCCCTTCGTCCGTGGCCGGCGGCTGGGATGAGGCCAGCCGCCGGATCTCCCCTCGTCCGTGGCCGGCGGCTGGGATGAGGCCAGCCGCCGGATCTCCCCTCGTCCGTGGCCGGCGGCTGGCACTTGTCCCAGCCGCCGGGTCTTCATCGCATGTCCACGATCATTTCTCAAGTCGAGACTCCTCATCCGAACATCGTCCAGTCGACCGACCGTCAAACGTAACTCAATGCCCGGACCGACCCGGAGATCATCCGTTTGCATGTTCTGACTCCAAAGACGTCCATAAACGTTCCCCGAAAGACCGTGACGAACGTCCAGCCAGCCGTGGACCAGTCGCCGAGCATACAAGCCAAAGGAACCGGCGGCTGGCCATCAAGACTGAAACCGGCGGCTGGAAGTTCAAATAAAAAACGGGCGGTTCAAATCTCGGATGTCATAAAACGCTCGGAACACTATTCACGCGGGAAAAACCGTTAAAAACACTATTCATCCCGAGACAAGGTTAACCGAAAGATCGAATTGAGCTTAAATCGAGATTCAGATTACTATTCATCGGGTTACTATTCACGGATCACTATTCATCGGCGGGCCGGATTTGGGTCAGAACGCGCGGACGGATCACGGAAGACTCTCGGGCCGGAAATCGAGCCCATAAAGCTTAAGTCGGCGGCTGGGAGCGAAGGACAAGGTCCCACATCGGAAATCTGAAGTCTTAGCCTCCTAGGATTGCCAGTATATATATGTACGCTCATGTAAAGTTTAAATCCATCCCAGATCCGAGTATTAGGAGTTTTAGCAATTTAAGACTATTCAGCTTTTGCTAATTTCCCTTGTACTTTCGGAAAATATCAATAAAATCTCCCTTTTCATCTTTTTTGCATTTTCGGTCCTTTAGTTCTTTATAAATAGAATTTTCGAGCCCCCATTAAATATAAGTTTTGACAGTGTGAGTTTCGGCCCTCACAGTTCCCCATGGTCGATCCGTAGTAGGTGAGATGCGGTGTCGGGGAACGATCGTTCCGGAGAAGAGAACGGTCGTTCTCTTGGGTTTTTGTCGGCAGAGTTGGTGAAGAGGGGAAAGACCACATGGGAGAGAACGGTCGATCTCCTTGGTGTGTCGGCATGGTTGGTGAAGAGGGGAATGATCGTTCCTTGGAGGGAACGATCGTTCTGGTTGGTCGTTCTGCCCCAAGAACGGTCGTTCTGCTCAGTTGATCCTTTCTCGTGTTTTCCACGTCAACTCGACTCGAATATGTCCGTAAACGCCAAACTCCTCTGGAACTCCATAAAATCTGTAAAAGACTCAAAACAATAGAAAAGACTCGAAAAACCAACGAAAGATGCAAATCAAAACTCAAACCGAATACTAAAAACGAATCAAAATACGTTAAAAACACATAAGATCAACTCTCCCCAACTAAAACCTTTGCTTGTCCCCAAGCAAAACTAGATATCTTACAAAGAGGAGAGGTTTGAAAAACGTGTGAAACCCGTAAAACTTATAGGACCACATTCTAAATCAATTGCCCGTAAACCGCATTCGCAAAGTTCAGATCAAACCGTACTTCATTGTACTTCTCCATAACCGTAGTAAATAAATGAAATCTCATGATCAAGTAGAACTCAATTTTTAACATTCATTATCAAATGCGTGTACTCTCACAAAGGGAATATCTAACATGTTATGGTCTAGGTATCAAGTGTTTCGGTTCCTTTTAGCAGTACAAACGGATGCAAATCATTATGCAAAATCACCGTGAGACACGAACCAATTTGGAGGTACACAACTCTCCTTAACTCTAATCCTTCTACCCTTATTTAACAAAGTCACAAACAAGAACATGATTTCTTTTAACGTTTTATGAAATTTAACGATATTACCTTGACTTTCCCGGTTCCTTCAGTTTTCTTTTCTTATTCTCTTTTTCTTTTTCTTTTTTTTCTTTTTTTTTTATTTTCTTTTCTTTTTATATTCTTTTTTTTTATATCGAAGAATGGAACCGGTTAGTCTCTAAGATCTGCATCAAAAGAATTTCAACGATGTAAGCTTATTTCTTGAATGTAAACTTCTACCCATTTAAAAGTTCATCCTCTTTTGAAAAGAAAATTTTCGATGAATATATTTGAAAAGAGATCACTTTTCTAGACACATCCCATGAGTTTAATCAGAAAGAGACCACCTATCTAGACACAATCCTAAAGAAAAGTTGTGTCGGTCCGTATACTCCATAGTTTTTGCACATGAATGCAAATGACAGTAAATGAAAATAAGTGGGTTTCAACATGGAAATGGTAAGGGTGTGGTACTAGACTAAGGATAAGTCTAGCCATTTGGAGTTAGCAAAGATTGGTAAAAATGATGCAAAGAAAACTCCAAATGTAAAATCCAATACATGATTATCAACCCCCTAAGTGAGATAAATTAAGTCCATATTAAGTTCTGATAATTCGATTAAGTTCAGATGATTTGAGAAATTCACTAAATGATCAAGTTATGGATTTTTCTGCGTTTCCAAACTATCCTCAAACAATGCTAAACAGTCGTAAGGCAATGACATCGAACATGTTGCAATTCCAAAAAGTTAACAAATTTCACACAGTGTTTTGACTCGATAATTTTTTTTTTAATATAAAAAACACACTGAAAAATATAAGAAATAAACATCCACAAAACACATCGTTAGTACACAAATGAATCCCTCCCCCAGACTTGTTTTTAACCGTCCCGGTTAAAACAAAACTGAAAGAGAAACCCGTAAAATAAACGTGTCATAAAATAAAAATGGATATAACAAGGGTGATAGAAATAACCACAAGCTCAGTGGTCGTTGGTGGAGCTATTGGTGCTGCTCTCTATCCTTCTTCTGTGTAGAACGAGCGTTCCTGGTAGGAACGATCGATCTCTTCACTCCCAGCAGAGCGGTTTCTCGGATACTTAATAAAAGCCTGCAAAAACAATCTCAAACAAAACAAGAAACGTAAATAGAACAAGAACGAAAAACTTCACGATATTTACATGTTACCCGGTGGGTTGCCTCCCACGAAAGCGCTTGTTTTACGTCGCTAAGCTTGACGTTGGTGCCATGTGTCAGTTAGGCTGGGTTTGAGAGCTTGCTCCAAAATAAGCTCCATAATCAGGTATCCTCATGTTCGGAACCGTACTCAGCATTCCATTCACAACACCAATACCCTTCTCTTTCAATTCTGATGGAAGAATAGATCTAACTCTAGAGAAAGGTTTAGGACGACCTTTGCACTTCACCTTGTAGTCAACCGAGTTTCCATCATATCCTTGAGGGATCAAAGTCATTTGAGAACCTCCCGTCATCTTTTTGCACTGCATGTTTCCCTGTGTCCTTGTCTTCTCCCTAAATTTCCCGGGTGGTGGAGCAGGTGCTTGCGGAATCGGAGTGCGTGCTTCCTCTTTATCCACTGCTGAGATGCAGGAGGAGCGTGTGGTTGTTCCTATGGGAACGGCTTCTTAGAAGAGATTCTTGTCAATCTTGGAAAAGCAGACTTGCCTATTTGGCATATCGATGATTGCACCCACAGTAGCCATGAACGGTCTTCCAAGAAGTAAGGGCATGCCATAACCTTCTCTCATCTCCACAACCTGAAAATCGGTTAGAACTAGGCAATCCCCTATTCGGACAGGTAGATCGTGAATGCTGCCAGACGATGTTGTTGAGGAGGTGTTTGCAAATCGAAGAGTCATATGACTAGGCTTTACCTTAGAAATTTTCAACTTCTCTGCAATTGCCTTTGACATGAGATTCACAGTAGACCCGGAATCACAAAGAGCGTCCTTGAATTCAACTCCAGCAACGGAGCATGGGACTAAGAATTTTCCGGGATCTTCAACCTTAGGCAATACCCTCAATGCTGGTGGTGTACTCCTTGCTTCTACAAAGACTGCCTTAATCTCTTCTTGAGTTATCTTCTTAAAATCAGTTGGTTTCTCTGCACTGATGGGCTCCCTCTGATCTCTAGGTAAAACTGGATAAGGCACTTTAGGAATGTATACCCTTTCTGGAAGATTTTCTGATGCCTCAGCAGTTTGACCAATCTGAATCTCAAGCTTCTTCATGCGAGTGCAAACAGCTTCAAACTTATTGTTGAGATCATTGTACATGCTGTCCACCTTGACATTGACCTCATCAGCAGATTTTTGTTGGTTGAGTAAAACCAAGTGCATAAGAAACTTCAGCTCGTCTTGAGAGTTAGACGCCGAAGCTTGCAAGCTCTGATTCTCCACATGGCCTCCATTCACGTAGTTCACCTCTGCGTGAGTCCCTGATGTCCTCTTAACTGATTCAGCGGTTTGTGCAATCTGAGTGTCAAGCTGCTTCATGTGAGTCCGTACTGCTTCGTACTTCCCATTAAGGTCCACATACATGGTGTCAACTTTTGTATTGATCTCAGCCGCGGCTTTTTGCTGTCCCGCCAGTAGTTGTTGCATCATGTTCTTCAGCTCGTCTTGGGAGCCGTTGCTGAAGATGAAGGTTGCGGATTTGTGAAAGGTTGGGGCTGCGAGTTTATTAAGGGCTGCTTTTGTTGATTTCCTCCTTGGAATCGGTTCTGATTTGGGACGAATTGTCTACCCTGGTAGTTGTTGGAGTAGCCTTCCTGTAAGCCCATCTGATTATGTCCTCCTTTCTTAGGGTAAACCTGGTCTTGAGGATTCTCCACATTGGTGCTCCTATAAGACAAATTCGGATGGGTATTGAAACCTTGGTTGTTGAAACCGCGGTTCTGTCTGAATCCTTGCCCGTTCACATAATTGACCTCCCCCCGATCATCACTGGTTTCTTCCTCATGGACTTGAGCGAGGACGGACTTTTGGTTCCCCTTAAGGAGAAGGTTAACCTTGGCCGTGAGCTCCGCAATCTGCTTGGACTCTACACTGTTGACCTTCTTTCTGTCGTACTCTGGGTTTTTGTTGCTGGAACTTGCGGCTAGGTTCTCGATCAGCTCCAGAGCTCCTTCCTTTGACTTAGTGTAGAAGTCACCGTTACTAGCTGCATTCAGGGCGTTTCTGTAGTCCCAATCTACTCCGTCATAGAAGGTGCTGAGCAGCTGCTCATCACTAAACCCATGGTGAGGGCACTAGCGCTTGTACTCCTTAAACCGCTCCCATGCTTCATTGAAGGATTCGCCCGACTGTAGTTCGAATGAGGAGATCTTGTTCCTCAAGGCTGCGGTCTTGGATTTCGTGTAGAACTTATCCAAGAAGGCTGATCTTGCATCAGCCCAAGTCGGTAGAGAGTGTGGTGGCAAAGATTTTAACCACTGTGATGCTTTTCCCGCAAGAGAGAAAGGAAAAAGCTTGCACTTCAAAAAATCTGGGGGCACACCATTGGAGCTGGTTGTGCTACAGATCTCTTCAAAGTTCTCGATGTGATCCATCGGAATCTCAGCAGGCAGACCGTGGAACAGGTGTTGCTTCACGAGGGCGATCATTTGAGACTTGATCTCGTAATCTTACCTCTGGATGGTCGGGGTAACGATCGCAGATCGATCTTGGTAGTATGCGTGAGCCGCATCTTTGTCCCCGAAGGCAGGTTGTGCAACGAGTTGCCTCTCCTGTTTCAAACAGAGCTGCTCCATGGCTGCTTGAAGTTGTTGCAGCTGAGCTGCGATGTCTATTTGTCCGCCCATCTCTGAGTTGGCGGTGTCAGTTGTTTCTGGTTCCGGAACAGGTGTGTTACGTCTCTGCCTGTTCTCTCGTTCTGCCCTTGCTAACTCCTCGTTCGATAAGCTAACAAGATCCTCGTTGTTTCTGCTCCTTGTGCTCCTTGGGGACATGCACCTGAAACACAGAAACAAAGAAGAAAAGAAAACGAGTTCAGTAAAATTCTTAGTCTAATAATTCAGCCGTAAACCAAAGGTGAATATTTGGTCCCCGGCAACGGCGCCAAAAACTTGATACACGAGTTTTAAACCCTTATTTCCTACTGCAAGTGCACATCATACGAAGTAGTATTTAGGGGTCGATCCCACGAAGACCAGTTTTCACACTTTGACTTAATGAGCTAAATTAAGAGCTAAGACAATTCAAATATGTTTTTGGTTTTTGTAGATAGCAATAATAAAAGCGAAATCGGTTGTAAAGATAATTTTAAACAAGCGTTAGGTCAAGGAATATCGCAGGAGATTCAGAGCAACGGATCAAACAACTATTCAGGCAGTGATTAAACATAAGTCTAGAACTCAAACACTAAGATAATATCAATCCACTCTCGTGGTATCAATATCTTTGTCTATCAACCTAGAAATCCTAACTCTCGCTGGTACTAGAGATCGTAGACAAGCACTAAGGATAGGTTTGATATGTTCACAATTCTCCAATACATCTACTCTCGCAGGTAATGAATAAATTGCTCACCAGTGTTCTTTCTAGCAACCTAGCAACTCTCGCTGTCTAAGTTTAACCCAATATCATAAAATCAAGTGATCAATTCGATCTAAGCATTAAGAACAACAAAGGTGAAGACATTGATTTGAATAGCCTATTTGTGTTTAACCCTAAAGCTTATGAATTCCCTTGACAAACCTTAACCTAACTAAGAGATCTACTCAGACATGATTAAAGAAGAAGATAACAACGAGATTATAAAGTTCATCATAAAAACTTGAATAGATAACAAAAGCTGGATATAAACTTATAAGAACGAAAGTAAAGCATAAATATAAGAACTGAAACTAAAACTTAAAGCATAAGCATAAATATAAGAACTGAAAGTAAAACATAAAGCATAAGCATAAATGTATAAAGCTTAAAAGAAACTAAATAAAACTTAATAAAAGCATAAACATAAAACTTAAAACTGAAGAGAGACCAATGCTTTGAAGCTAGAGAAGAGAGAAGGAAGAAGATGGTGTCTTTTTTAACATCAAGAGTGAGTTCTATATATAGGCCAAGGTGAGGGAAGTAGGTGAGACGGGGAACGGTCGTTCTAGGTGGAGAACGATCGTTCCCCATGGTCGATCCGTAGTAGGTGAGATGCGGTGTCGGGGAACGATCGTTCCGGAGAAGAGAACGGTCGTTCTCTTGGGTTTTTGTCGGCAGAGTTGGTGAAGAGGGGAACGACCACATGGGAGAGAACGGTCGATCTCCTTGGTGTGTCGGCATGGTTGGTGAAGAGGGGAACGATCGTTCCTTGGAGGGAACGATCGTCCTGGTTGGTCGTTCTGCCCCAAGAACGGTCGTTCTGCTCAGTTGATCCTTTCTCGTGTTTTCCACGTCAACTCGACTCGAATATGTCCGTAAACGCCAAACTCCTCCGGAACTTCATAAAATCTGTAAAAGACTCAAAACAATAGAAAAGACTCGAAAAACCAACGAAAGATGCAAATCAAAACTCAAACCGAATACTAAAAACGAATCAAAATACGTTAAAAACACATAATATCAGAAGGACAAAAGGAAGGACAAGACTTTCATGAAGGGACCTGAAAGTAAAATCCAGAAAGAAAAGAAATGTTTCTTTTGCAAGCAAATGGGACACTTCAAGAAAGACTGTCCTAAAAGAAAGGCATAGTTCGACAAGAAAGGTAAACATAACATTTATGTTTGTTCTGAATTGAATCTTGTAGAAGTGCCTAATAATACTTGGTGGTTAGATTCTGGTGCAACTACTCATGTGTCTCATATTAAACAGGGATTCAGTTCGATCCAGCCCATAAGAGGACCTGAACAGTTTTTGTTCATGGGAAACAGGATGAAGGCACGGATAGAAGGCATTGGGACTTATAGATTGATCTTGGGCACTGGCTGCCATTTGGATCTTGAAGGATGTCTTTATGTACCTGAATGTGCTAGAAACCTTGTTTCTGTAAGTAGGTTGGATAATTTAGGTTTTGATTATAAGATTGGACATGGTGTTTTCTCATTGTACCGAAATGATTACTTTTATGGTAGTGGTACTTTATTTGATTCACTTTATCGATTTAATCTTGATCAGAAGTTCTCCGAATCCTTATTTAATATTGAAAGTCGAGGCATAAAACGTAGTGCATGTGATGAAAGTTCGGCTTTCTTGTGGCACTGAAGATTAGGTCACATTTCTAAGGAAAGAATAATGAGGTTGGTAAAGAATGAAATTCTTCGTCAATTAGATCTGAGTGACCTAAGTGTGTGTATAGACTGCATTAAAGGAAAGCAGACTAAACACATTGTAAAGAAACCAGCCACAAGAAGCACTCAGCTGCTTGAGTTAATACATACCGATATATGTGGCCCTTTCGATGCTCCTTCTTGGAGTGGTGAAAAGTATTTTATCACCTTTATTGATGATTATTCACGTTATGGATATACATATCTACTGCATGAAAAGTCCAAATCAGTGAATGTCCTAGAGGTGTTCATTGATGAGGTGGAAAGGCAGCTAGATAGAAAAGTAAAAGTTGTGAGATCTGATAGAGGTGGTGAATTCTATGGAAAATTCGATGAAAATGGACAATGTCCAGGTCCATTTGCAAAGTTACTTGAAAGTAAAGGCATTTGTGCTCAATATACAATGCCTGGTACTCCTCAGCAGAATGGTGTAGCTGAAAGGCGGAATCGTACTCTAATAGATATGGTTAGGAGCATGTTATGTAATTCTACCTTACCCCTTTCGTTGTGGATATATGCATTAAAGACTGCAATGTATGTGCTAAACCGGGTTCCGAGTAAGGCAGTTCCTAAGACCCCTTATGAACTGTGGACGGGAAGGAAACCTAGTTTAAGGCACCTACGTGTTTGGGGCTGCCCAGCAGAAGTAATGCTATATAACCCACATGAAAAGAAACTTGATTCAAGGACTGTCAGTGGATTTTTCATTGGCTATCCTGAAAAGTCAAAGGGGTATACCTTTGACTGCCCTAAGCATAGTACGAGAATAGTTGAGACGGGTAATGCTAGGTTCATTGAGAACGGTGAAACTAGTGGGAGTGGTGAACCACAAAAAGTGGACATTCAAGAAGTCCAAGTGGAAGTTAGTTCACCTATCGTTGCACCTACAGTAGTTGTTCCTATTGATGCATCACAATCTAATGGCTCAATAGAACAACATAATGATGTGCAAATCCCAGTAGTTGAGAATCCACCCAATGAATCTGTTACAATTCAAGAAGAGAATAGTGTACCACAAGAACCATTAAGGCGATCTGTAAGGGAAAGAAGATCTGCCATTTCAGATGATTATGTGGTTTATGCTATTGAAAGTGAGTGTGACTTAAGCATTGATGAAGACCCGATCTCATTCCAAAAAGACATGGAAAGTCGCTGTAACACCCCCGAACCGGGATAGACATGCCCGACCAAACGACAATCAAACAAGAACACGAGAGACCAAGGCACATCTAACCCGACCCGAAGACGCCACAAAAAGCCGAGGTTAGCCAGATAGTCCGGCCCGTCTTAGAGGTCACTAAGCTTAAGGCCAGTCCATCGAACCAACATCGACCCCCACCACCGAAGGTCAAGGCTTTTCAACCCGTCTCATTCGACAGTGAGTTATGAACGATAACACCATTTGTAACTTCTCCGAACCGGACTAGAAAGGATCGGCCGAACAACAATCAAACAAGAACATGCACGACCAACCGCATACCTAACCCGATCCGCAGATGTCACAAGTCGTGGTTAACTTGCAGATCAGTTCATTCCAGGACGAATCCGAAAACAGAACTGTTCCGAAAGTTAACTCCGATACCTCTCGACCTCAGCCTAAGGCTTTTCAACCCGTACATCGGTCTTGAGTTGTGTTAGTCCGGACAAGACTAATATCATTGAGCCAGCAAGTTTACAAAACATTCAACTTTATTAATAATGATTTAAAACAAGGTCTTACAACTTAAACCGTTTAGCAGCTGCATTTTAAATCCGGAAGGAAACTTAACATCCTCTATTACAATCAAGTCTTTGCAAAAAGCCAAGCAAACTACTTCTGATAGTCCTAAGTTCCGCCACTCAATTTACAAGCTACTCAAGGGTTACCTGCAAAAGGGATAGGAAAAAGGGGTGAGTAATCGGGGAGATTACTCAGTGAGTCCGAGACCAAAACAATTCCCAACTCAAACCCAAACAAGCAAGCAACGAGGGTATCAATCAATCATGCAAATAGCCGAAGCAACATAATGAAAATAATAGCCGAAGCATGCATCCTACTAACTATATGACCAACTCATCTTTCACACACGTGTGGGCACTGAGATATCTCTTAGCATGGCTCATTCCCCGTGAACCACTCCAGCACCTGCTATCACAAAGACAAACAAGTCGGAACTTCACCACCAAAAACCGAACACCGGCAAATGACTCAGTGTATTTCGGCCGGTTCCGTCTCACTACGGAAACCGTCTCAACAATACCCCGTCGGGTACACTCGGCCTAGGCTGCAATCCCGTCTCTCCGAGTCTTCCCTTCCACCTCTCAGTACATTCGATACCGTGGAAGAGGTCTATGGGGAAATCTTGCACATACCGCCACTAAACCACTCCAATGGTTCCGCCCGGTCCCGACAGATCACACAGCCATCGGACCTTCATGCCACACCACAACAATTAACACCACTTCACAACCATCTCATCGCACCATCACAACACCACGCACAACACCACCACACCACATGGATCATACTACACCATGCATATGCCCTGCACAAACGTTAGTTCCAGCACACGGGAGTGAAACTCAAACCACGGCCACCTGCATAACACGTTAGCTCACAAACATGGACGTGGAATAACATAATCCGAAGTACACCATGGTACCCGGAGTTACGTTACGCCAGTCCTCATGCAACACACAAACATGCAATCTCAACAATACTCAAGCAAGCAATGAGTAATCCACCAAGCAACCAACGCATAGTAAGAAATTCCATCGACGGTCAGATCTATGGTACAACGCTTTCACGCATAACATAGAACATGATCGGCGATGGGCTACTAAAGTCAGAGACTCACCTTAACCGAAGACTTCTGATCTCTACCAACTTCTATCCAAGATCTAAGCTTCCTATGGCTCACTCACATACTAACTTATTTTCTCTCTCTAACCTTATAAGTTTTATCTCTCTTGGTTTATCGTTTATGGAGGAATTTGTGAATGAGGGTAACTGAAGAGGTCTGGGGGTTTTTATACCCATTCAGGAGCTTGACAACTCCTGTTCTGCCAAGGATTAGTCAGCAAAAATCGTGGGTAGTGGGTCCCTGACTGATCTTCCTTGACTTTTCTCGGTATTGCCCATTTTCGAGTTTCGAACGGTTTATGTCATACAAACCGCATCCACCGTCCAAAATGCGATCTGCTTCTTTCTAAATGCTCTTTCAGATGTCCTTAGTGTCTCCACAAAGTTTCACTAGATTTGGCTGGGCGACGCATCTCCTATGGCCAAATCGTTTCGGCATATCTCATCTCGGAGCTCCTTAGTATTTTCATCATAACTTATGCGGCTACCGTCCAAAAAGAGATCTGTTTCTTTTACCATACTCCTCCTGGTGTCCTTGGCATCTACCCAAAATTTCACCTCATTTTGATGGGTGCCGCACCTCCTTTGACAAAATCTTCTGGCCTTATCTTATCTCGGACCTTCTTGGTGTTTTCTTAGCTCATACGCTTCCTCTGCCTGTCCTTAAGAGCTCCATAAAATCTTAGAATGTTTTGTTGGGCGACGCACCATCTGTGAATTATTTCGCTCGGAGTGTCCTTTCTCAGATCTATCGTCTTCTCCGATTTTTAAGGCTCGCGTCCGAATTTTTCTTGAGTTGAATCTTCACGAATTGGCTTCCTTGATGTCTTGGGAATCTTCGATCCAAAGCTTGGAATTTTTAAAATTGTCTGCATCGGGCTTTAAAAATTATTTCTGCTCGAGGGTAATTTCCTCTCTAGAATGGGGTATTACAGTCGCAATTCTGATAAGTGGTTTAATGCCTCTAAAGAGGAAATAAAGTCTATGGATGATAACCATGTATTTGACTTAGTAGAGTTACCTGATGGTTTCAAAACCGTTGGTTCTAAATGGGTCTTTAAGACTAAATGTGACTCGAAAGGTAATGTTGAAAGATACAAGGCTCGCCTTGTTGCTAAAGGTTTCACCCAAAAAGATGGCATTGACTACAAAGAGACCTTCTCTCTAGTTTCAAAGAAGGATTCTCTAAGGATTGTTATGGGTTTGGTAGCTCAATATGATCTTGAGCTTCACCAAATGGATGTGAAAACCGCCTTTCTAAATGGAGAGCTTGAGGAAGAAGTATATATGGACCAACCGGAAGGGTTTGTGGCCGCAGGAAAAGAACATCTGGTATGTAGGCTGAGAAAATCGATATATGGACTGAAACAAGCTTCCAGACAATGGTATTTAAAATTTAATGATACCATCACGTCATATGGTTTTGTAGAGATCATCGTTGATCGTTGTATCTACATGAAAGTTAGTGGGAGCAAGTTTGTAATTTTGGTCTTATATGTTGATGATATTTTTCTTGCTGCAAACGACATGGGCATGTTACATGATATAAAAGGGTATCTCTCTAAGAACTTTGAAATGAAGGATATGGGTGAGGCATCTTATGTGATCGGAATAGAACGATAGATCACAAGGATTGTTAAGTTTGTCTCAGAAAGGATATATTAATAAGATCTTAGAGAGATATGAAATGGATAAATGCTCTGCAGGGATAGCTCCAATTCAGAAGGGAGACAAGTTTAGTGAAAAGCAATGTCCTAAAAATGAATTGGAGCGTAAAGAAATGGAAAGAATTCCGTATGCATCAATGGTTGGGAGTTTGAACTATGTTCAAACATGTACTCGACCAGATATCAGCTTTGCTGTTGGTATGTTGGGTCGATATCAAAGTAATCCCGGAATGGACCACTGGAAAGCTGCAAAGAAGATTCTTAGGTACTTGCAAGGCACCAAAGAGCACATGCTTACGTACAGGAGATCCGACCAGCTTGAGGTCATTGGATATTCAGATTCAGACTATGGTGGATGCGTCGATAGCAGAAAATCGACGTTTGGATATTTGTTCTTATTAGCTGGAGGAGCAGTATCATGGAAAAGTGGAAAGCAGTCTGTCATTGCTACTTCCACTATGGAGGCCGAATTTGTGGCATGCTTTGAGGCCACAGTTCAAGCATTGTGGTTGCGGAACTTTATCTCAGGACTTCAGATTGTCGACTCTATAGAGAAGCCGCTGAGAATTTATTGTGATAATTCCGCAGCTGTCTTCTTTTCAAAGAATGACAAGTACTCGAAAGGTGCCAAGCACATGGAGATGAAGTTCTTGTCTGTCAAAGAAGAAGTAAAGAAACATAGAGTAGAGTGTCCATTGAGCACATAAGGACGGATATGATGGTAGCGGATCCATTAACTAAAGGATTACCACCCAAGGCGTTCATTGGCCATGTAGAGCGTATGAGTATTATAGATAAAGCCTTGCTGTATTGATTATGGGATGTTCATTATGTATGTGTGACACTAAGAATTCACTTAAAGTTATGTTTCTATTTTACTAAGTATGTTATCAATAAAGTATGTGTATACACTTATGGTTTGTAGATAACATATGGTTGGTTTGAGAATTAAAGTAATTCTCAAAATAAGGAAGTTTTATAAATTGGAATTGGTTTGTGATACATGGAAGGAATCATGTCTTTTAATGATGTGTGACCGCCATGATTCAATTAATTCTGGTTTAGTTAAAAGTTTAATGATCTTGATATTAAAGCGCGCAGTATAGTTATTAAACCATCAAGTCAACACAAAAGTCAAGTGGGAGAATGTAAGAATATTTATATTCTTATGTGTGACCTATGTGTTTTTCGGTTTAATATAAAGATCAAGTTCATATTAAAGTTAAGAGTTCTAATATAAAAGACGATACCGGTGATGGATCGGTTTCGATTAAGGTCATTAGAATTCAGGTGTATTGATAACCCTCTTCCCTTACTTTATATATTATATTTGTTGGGGACGGGTTTGGCACCCTCACCAAGGCCCAACAACATTTCACCTCGACCCGTCATATATTAACCAACCGACTGGATAATATTCGTAATTGATAATTAATAATATTTATTATTCGATTGATAAATATTATTATTCGAAAGAGGAAGATTTCCTTATCCAAGAAAAGGAAGTTCGCCGCGCCGACCCGACATTCGCGGAAGATGACATTATCGGCTCGACAAGATAAGGAAAGAGGGCGGCAATTACGGAAGTTTTCCTTATCTTAGAAGGGTTAGGTCGGTCTAGCTTTCTTATATATAGAAGGGGTCCTCATTCGAGAGAGGACACGCTTTTCGCTCACAACTTAGAACTCTTAGCTTTTGATCTAGTACTCATCTCGGCTAGGTTAAACAGCTTCGGCTATTTGTTGTAATCGAATTCATCAATCAATAAAAGTCACTTCGGCAAATCTCTGTGTTATTCTCAAAGTTTTTCCCAAAACCTTGACCTAGGTGAGGTCATAGTTCAACAATTGGCGCCGTCTGTGGGGATTACTTTTGAGAAAACTCAGAATCACGATGGCCAACTATCCGAACAACGCCGCCATCAATCTCAATAATCCACAAATCGAAGCCAACGCCGTGCTCAACGCCGGCAACGCACAAGGAAATCCAGGAATCCCGCAGGATGTCGGCCCACACGACAACATCCCTTAAATTCAGGATCATGCCGATCCCAATGGCAACGGCCCCCAAGATCAACTTCCGCCGCCGCCACCTCTTGACGGCGCGACACACGAAGCCGACCCCCTGATAGCCATCCAGGCTCTGCTGGCTTCCCTCACCGATAAAGTATCTCACATCGAAGCCAGGCAAGCCGCTTCTGAAGCCGGTGGAAACACTGCCGATGCCCGAAGGCAAAACCCCGTCGAAACCCCGGACAGAGAAGATCCCATCATCCGAAACCTGTTCGGCTCGACACCAACAGGAGAACTTCACGGATACAACAGAAGGGGAATTCCTGTGACTACGACAGGAACACAAGAGTCATCCGACAAGAACCCCGAACTCGAGAGCGTTATGAAACGCCTCGAGGAGATGAACTCACAAATTCATCGCGCAACAAGCTCGGCACCAGAACTCGACAGGGTGCTCAGACAAACAAGTAAAACCCCCTTCACCGAGGCGATAACCAGAATCCGACAGCGCTACCACGGCAAAATTCGGGAGGTGCCAAGCTTTAAGGGAGAAGATGATCCACAAAGGCACCTCGTAGCATTCACTATAGCCATGGGCCACGCCGACCTGTCGCCCGAAACACGCGACACCATCTTCTGCCAGCGCTTCGTCGAGACGCTCGGAGGAACAGCTCTCAACTGGTTCACTCGACTCACCCCAAATTCGATAGGGAGTTTCGAAGAACTATCGGCTGCTTTCCTGAAACAATACTCGATGTTTATCGACAAACAGACGAACCTGACCGAACTCTGGAACTGCATTCAGAGCGACACCGAAAGCCTTCGCGCGTACGTGGAACGTTTCCGCAAAATCATCGCCAAAGTAGAATGTCCCGACGCCATCGCGGTCATCGCCTTACGACAAGGAATGCGAGAGGACGAACCGCTTTGGGAAGATCTCAAGAAGAAAGAACCGACTAGCCTCGAGGACGCCTTCCACCAAGCCACCACATTCATCGAGCTCTATGAAGAACGGGCTGCGCGAGCCAAGAAGTCGGACCGAACGAAAACCATTGCCGGTGGGTGTGGTTTGCGCAGTTTCTGTTCGGTGATAAAGCAGGAGCGTGCGATGCGCTGATTTCCTCGAAGGGTGAATATGCCGTCGTTGTTTGGGAACTTGAGGCACTGGTGGTACGTTGATGTGACTGCTTTTATGGAATGCAGCCAAGGCGTGCCGACGATGGCGTTGTAGATGGCGGGCTTATCTATGACGTCGAATTTGACCCATTTAGTGATTCCTCCTGCCTCGACAGGCAGTTTGATGGTTCCGGTGGTCCAAGAGGATTCGCTTGTGAATCCAGTGAGTATCTTAGTCTTTGGCTTGATCTGATCATTGCGAATACCCATTCGATGGAGAGTTTCTTGGTAGATCAGATCCGTGGAACTTCCGGTATCGACAAGAATGCGCGCGACGTCGAGATTATGGATTTTAAGTTCGACGACTAGTGGATCGTTATGCGGCATATTGACTCCTGCTGTATCTGCCGCGGTGAAGGCGATTGGGACTTCATCTGCCAACGGTTGCTGCCACTTTGACGCGGTGATAGCTCGTCATTCATGTTTTTGGATGGAACGAACAGAGTCGGTGCAGTTCTGTAAACCTCCCATGATCATGTTGATCCGTTGGACCTGAGCTGCGGGTGGAGGGCTTCCGTCTTTATCGTTGCGGTCGCGGTGACGTTTGTTTCCCTCGTCAGGTCGTCGGTCTTTGTTTTGTTGTCGCGGGTCTCTGCCGTTGCCAGAAGTGTTCCGGCGCTCCCGCGAGGTGTTCCCAGTGCGATCGCGGGAGTCGAGTTTGAGTTTGCCGGATAGATAATCTTCTACGGCGTGGTCATGGAAGTGGTCGCAATCCTTTAGCTCGTGTCCTGTCCTTCTGTGATAAGGACAGAACTTTGATCCGTCGAAGGGTTTATCGCCCTTAGTTGTCGGCTCGTCATCCTTGCGAATGTATTTATTCCAGCCCGGCGATTTGTCC
The DNA here is from genome assembly GCA_010577795.1 of Isatis tinctoria. Classification (NCBI taxonomy): domain Eukaryota; kingdom Viridiplantae; phylum Streptophyta; class Magnoliopsida; order Brassicales; family Brassicaceae; genus Isatis; species Isatis tinctoria. The sequence goes on from VHIU01000364.1 coordinate 37,330, forward strand.
GAGATGTGGTAGCTGGAAGTCTTCTTTTCGTCGTAGTGCTGACGAGGTTCTTTCGGTATGCTGGTTGCCGGTTTTTCCTGCATGATCAACATGCCCGAACTACTCGAAGTCCACGAAAGACCGAAGACTAACCTCGTTGTCCAAGTCAACATTGACAAAGACAATCCCGAGCGTTGCGTCGGCATCGGCTCCGACCTCCCCGATTCGTTCCGAACCGATCTCGTTGAGTTTCTTTCGGACAACAAAGAAACGTTCGCATGGTCCGCAAATGACATGCCCGGCATCGACACTCTCATCATCAGCCACGAGCTCAACATAGACCAAATCTACAAACCGATTAAGCAGAAGAGGCGAAAGCTCGGTCCCGAACGCGCTCAAGCCATCAAGGACGAGGTTGAAAAATTGCTCAAAGCTGGATCTATCGCCGAGGTGAAGTATCCAGACTGGCTCGCCAACCCCGTGGTGGTCAAGAAGAAAAACGGCAAGTGGCGCATCTGCGTCGACTTCACTGACCTCAACAAGGCGTGTCCCAAAGACAGCTATCCGCTGCCACATATCGATCGCCTTGTCGAAGCAACCGCCGGGAACCAACTCCTGTCATTCATGGACGCGTTCTCCGGGTACAATCAGATTTTCATGCATCCCAACGATAGTGAAAAGACGGCCTTCATCACCGACCGCGACACCTATTGCTACAAAGTGATGCCCTTCGGGCTGAAGAATGCCGGTGCGACATATCAACGGCTGATGAACCGAATGTTCGAACATCAGCTCGGCAAAACCATGGAAGTGTACATCGATGACATGCTCGTCAAATCCGCAGTCGCCAAGGATCATATCAAAGACTTAGACCAGTGCTTCCGCATCCTCAACTCGTATTCCATGAAACTCAACCCGGCCAAGTGCACATTCGGGCGAGTTCCTTGGGTACCTCGTCACCGAACGCGGGATCGAGGCAAACCCCAAGCAAATAAGCGCAGTCCTGGAGCTTCCTTCTCCAAAAACAACCCGAGAAGTCCAACGCCTTACTGGGCGAATCGTCGCGCTCAATCGGTTCATCTCACGATCAACCGATAAATGCCTGCCGTTCTATCAACTTCTCCGCGGCAACAAACGCTTTCAGTGGGACGAGAAGTGCGAGGATGCATTTCAACAGCTCAAAACATACCTGTCCACTCCACCAATCCTCGCAAAGCCAGAAGAAGGAGAAACGCTCTATCTTTACATTGCCATCTCGACCTCGGCAGTCAGCAGCGTACTCGTTCGAGAAGACCGCGGCGATCAACGACCAATCTTTTACGTCAGCAAAACACTCGACGGCGCGGAAACTCGCTATCCCACCCTCGAAAAGTTGGCCCTCGCCGTCGTCGTCTCGGCCCGGAAGTTACGACCTTACTTCCAATCCCACACCATACACGTCCTAAGTAACCAACCACTTCGCACCATTCTACATAGTCCAAGCCAGTCGGAGCGGCTTGCAAGGTGGGCGGTGGAACTTTCGGAATACAACATCGAGTACAAGAGCAGAGTCAGCGCCAAGGCCCAGGTTCTAGCCGATTTTCTCATCGAATTACCCGCCGAGCTCGTTGATGACACAGCCACACCCAAACCTAAATGGATCCTCCACGTTGACGGATCGTCACGTCGCCAAGGCTCCGGCGTCGGCATCAAACTCGAGTCGCCAATGGGGGAAACTCTCGAACAATCTTTCCGTCTTGAGTTCGCAGCCTCTAACAACGAGGCTGAGTACGAAGCACTCATTGTCGGACTCCGCCTCGCCAAAGGAATCGGCGCAACCAACATCCACGCCTATTGCGACTCTCAGCTCGTCGCCAATCAATATAACGGTGAATACGAAGCACGCAACGACCGTATGGATGCCTACCTCCGGCTCGTCAAAGAACTCGCCGCGGAGTTTGAGTCCTTCGAACTCACCAAAATCCCTCGTGCCGAAAACACCACCGCCGATGTGCTCGCAACAATCGGCTCCAACAAAGAGGATGACTTTCGGCGTCATATACCAATCGCAAGCATCCAAACGCCAAGCATTGAATTACACAAGGGACTTTGCGCATCCATCCGCGAAGACCATAACGACGCCGACGAAACCGATGACGACGAGGTCGGGACGCACTCCAACGTTGACATTAATAAGGAGACCGGCGCAAACCCCGACTGGAGAACCGAAATCATCCAGTACATCACAAATGGCGACACACCAACTGAACGATGGGCGGCCCGGCGTCTCAAGGCCCGCGACCCGCACTACACGGTTGTAAACGGCGAGCTCCTCCGACGGACCGCCGCCGGCGCCCTTCTTACTTGCATCGATGGCATGCAAATTCGGTTCGTTCTGGAAGAAACTCACGAAGGCGCAGGCGGCAATCACTCAGGTGGACGCGCTCTCGCACTCAAAAAACACGGCTTCTTCTGGCCAACCATGATCGCAGACTGCGAACAATTCGCCCTCAAGTGCGAAAAGTGCCAACGAGACGGGCCCGTCCTCCATACTCCATCAGAGCTCCTCACCACATCCTGCCCTCCTTACCCCTTCATGCGTTGGGCCATGGACATCGTCGGTCCTTTACCAAACTCTCGGCAACGCCAGTTCGTGCTCATCATGACGGATTACTTCACAAAGTGGGTGGAGGCTAAGGCATACGCCTCGATAAAGGACCACGACGTCCAGATGTTCGTTTGGACACACATCATCTGCCGCCACGGTCTGCCTTATGAAATTGTCACGGACAACGGCTCCCAGTTCATCTCAAACATTTTCAAAGCATTCTGCGCTAAATGGAGGATTCGCCTCAGCAAATCAACGCCTCGTTACCCACAAGGTAACGGCCAGGCCGAAGCAACAAACAAGACCATCATCGACGGCCTCAAAAAACGCCTCGAATCGAAAAAGGGGCTTTGGGCAGACGAGCTCGATGGTGTCCTCTGGTCTCACAGAACAACTCCACGTCGCGCTACCGGGAAATCACCATTTTCTTTGGTCTACGGCTGCGAAGCCCTATCGCCAGCCGAAGCCGCGGTGCCAACACTCCGGCGACAACTGGCACCGCTAATCCCAGAAGTCAATTGTGCAATGTTACTCGATAACTTGGACACCTTGGAGGAAACGCGCGGACAGGCTCTTCTCAGAATGCAAAACTACCAACATCAGGCGGCCCGCTATTACAACACAAAAGTACGGCCTCAGCACTTCGAAGAAGGCGACCCTGTCCTGCGAAAGGTCTATGAAAATACAAAGGAGTACCGCGCCGGCAAACTCGGAGCAAAATGGGAAGGCCCATACATCGTCGGGAAAATCGTAAAACCAGGCGTCTGCGAACTTTTGACTATGACCGGCGACGCCGTGCCGCGCTCATGGAATGTCAACAACCTTAAACGTTTCTACTACTGACTCCATCTTCACAATGCGACTAGAGCAAACAAAAAAAAAAAAAAAAAGAACGAGCTACGCTCTCTTGTAATCGAACTACGAATGGCTTGATCCTCTTTAGGGGTACGTAGGCAGCCTGTCAAAAGGTTCAGCTATACATCAATAAAAATATCTTCTTTTGAAGAAACGTCTCGTTACAAAACGTCTGCACCACTAAGGTCGCCTTTACTTCAGTTTTTCAGTTACTGTCAAAACTGTGTCGGGCTACGCTCAAACGTAGGCGCTTCGCCTCATAGCTCTAAGCTGTAGACCAATACATCTTCACCCTGATCAAGTGAATGATGGGTCAAATAAAGCCGGGTCCATCGTTGCCCGCACCTCTCGAACTTATGACTGACCCACGAAACCACGCCGGAGTTCAGTCTCGGGAGCGTATTTGTACTTGATTGAGATGCTCTGTCCGAAACAGACTTACCTTTCAAGGTGTAAGCCGAGCCGACATAAGCCTCCGTCGTATGCGAGCAGTTGTTAGCCTCGCACCCCGGATGTCGACTTACCTTGTTAAGTTCAAGGACCAAGTCTAATTCCAAATTGAACTGACTTTGAATAAGTTTTCGAGTATCTACTACTCAGCTCAGTCATTCCACTAGCACGGTAATTTAAATCGTTCGGACTATTACTCGTGAATCGTCTAAGTTACTTGGAAATGCCGTACTTTCATTAACTTAGAAAAAATTAGCCTACGGCTTACAAGCACTACGATGCCGAGATCCACAAACCAGACCTCGGCTATACAAAAACGATTGCAAAGTCCAAATCTACTGGACCACGTCGGTCCCTTCCTCATCCTGCCCATGATCCCCAGCCGGATCTTCGGGCACATCCCCTGCCTCGTCTGTCTTCTCGCTCGGAGGAATCGATTCGTTAGTCGCCCCGGACTTCGGGCGGGACGGAGTCACAGCGGCAACTGTAGCAGCGGGCAAATCTAATTCCCCTTCACCGAAAGTGATTTCTTCAATCGCCTCGGCAGCGTCGTCCCACGTCTTCTTCTTGGCCTCCAACGCTGAGAGCATCTCGTCCGGGATCAGCACACCTCTTGCCTTGAGGGCTCGGGCAAAGGTCAGAGTACCTTCGGCCTCCGTGGACTTCGCCACTATTTCCTCGATCTCAGCTCTTTGAGCAACAAAGCGCTTCATCTTCTCAGTCAGCATGGCGTACTCGCCAACGACCTTGGCACGCTCTTCGCTGATACTTTTGTTTCTCGATTTCCGGAGCCTCGTGTGTTCCCTTGATAACTTCAATCGAATTTTCCTCTTGGCCTCCAGCGCGGCTGTTTTCGCCGCCTCGGCCTCATCTAGCCTGGCCTTCAAAGTGGAGGCCTCATTCGCCGCAACTGCAAGCTCGGCCTTTTCATTCGTGAGAGCAGCAAGCTCCATAGAAAGCTTCTCGTTCGCCTCGGCAAAACGATCCTTCTCGGCACGAACCTCTGCCAGTTCATCTCTAAGATCCTTCGCTTCCTTTCGAGACGCTTTCAGATCTCGATCATACTGACCAACCATGAACGTGGTGGCATTTAACGACCTCATCGCGTCTCCCGCGAACGTCTCGAACAGGTCGTATCGCGCAAGCTCCCGAGGATCCTGAGGAGGCGCCATCGGAATAGTCCTTGTGCGCCACACCAGCTCGGCACATCGATCGTTGTCCGCCGCGACCGGCTGCCTACCCTCATATTGGAAGGACCAATTGTAGGACCGTCTGTCCTCGCCTTCCCTATCTTCTGGCTGCTCGGAAATCGCCGCAGCTGGCTCACCTGGGGCCCCGTCACCCCGGTCGGATACAGTAATCCCTTCCTGAACGACAGGTTCGTTCGGAATCACCTCAGCATCCCTTTCGCCAACCACGTCTCCCGCATCGTCTTCCGGGACTTCCGTCCTTAGAGCAGACGGAGCAATTTCTTCAGAACCCGCCGCGGCAGTTTCTGGCGGTTCAGTCTCTCGTTTCTTAGGGGACGACGTTGCGGCGCGCGGTTTACCAGAGGATTCGCCGACCAGATTCACCAGATCCTGCCCCAGACAGCTAAACTTCCGCTTACGGAGACCCATGCTTGATTCGTCAAGAGCAGCAAAACTTCGTAGTCGTTTTCTGAGCGCTCTTTCCACTCTTTCTGCGGAAACGTCCGGCCACATCTCGTGACTTAGTCTGGTGAACACGTCTTTGACAGCCTCGAATCCTTCCGGCGTTGGATCAAGAAAGCACGGCCTATCTGCAAAACAAAAAAAAAAATCAAATCAAGTCAGCCGCCGCGGCGAAATTAAAAGAATCAGTCAGGCGAAGTACCAATCGATTCGCTCCACCGCGTTTGAGTTTTGATCCTCGGGTCGGCCACCGCGAATTCGTTCTTCTTTACGAAGAAATAGTGGTCCCTCCACGCGTGAATCTTACTTTTCATAGGCGGACCGGCGATGATATTTTATGACGACCTCATTTGGGTGTAGAAACATCCCAACGACGAATCTGCCGACGATACCCTAAGAGATGACATCTCCTCAAAATAGTGGCACGTTTGCGGCAAGTCATTCTCCGAGGCCAGCATCATCATCGCAACCATGTGACGCATTGCACCATGTGTCAACTGCATCAGCGCCATTCCCCGCCTTTCACAGTACTCCAGCGGGAGGCTTGGAATGGGGAATCTCAGATGGCAATCGAGGAAGAACGACTCGTAGACGCAAAAGAACCCCGGCGGAGCATCCCAAGGTCTCTCGTCTGGCCCCGGCACCACGAACGTAACCTTCGGACTCACACCACACGAGTACTTGAGACTAACGAGGCGCTCCTTGGTGGTCTTCGTGGAATAGACTTTCCACTTGTTTCCAGCTACTCTTTCAACGGCGATCCCAGCCTTCTTCGCCTCCTTCACGGCATTTTCTCGAGCGATTCTCTCGGCTCGGTGCGGCTCAAAGATGAGATCTTCCATCTCTAAGTCGGAGTCCTCGGAACGAAAGCTGGCCTCCTCGTTTGCGCCGGCACGAAATGTCGTATCCGCAACATTGGCCTCGTCATTTTCTGGATCTCTGTCCACGGGCTCAGCTCCAGAATCTCCCAAACGGCTCAAGTCTTCGTCGATTAGTTGAGGGATCTCGAATCGACTGCTCGGCTCGGCATGGTCAGTCGGCGCATCACGATCGTGCGACAGATTCCTCGCCATGGCATCGAGATCTCCTCGACTTGGGCTCTTCGTCTCCGAGTGGCCGCTCGGCTCGGTGACCCCTGCTAGGTATCTTTCGGCCCGGCAAAACCCAAAACCGAGATCCCTATCTTCCAGTTCATCCGCGTCGGGACGAAGTCCTCTCCACGACGGAACGGAATCCAGCGAAGAACAGCTTGAAGGCATTTTCCAGATCTGATGAATTCGCGGTGGCGGAACGAAGAACGCGGTGGAGCTGTGAAGAACACGGCGGGGAAAGTAAAACGGAAGAAGAGAGAGAAGAGAGCTCTACCTTTTTGCGAAAATGAAGAAGTGCAAAAGTAAGGACGAGACTCGCGAGGGTTCGACTTATAAAGAGAAGAGTGGCGACGGATTCGAGATCAATCATTTCATCTCGACTCTTCGGTCTCCGCCGCCCCCTCTCTCGTCATCATTAGGTTAAAAAGTCGTGCTTCGCGTTTTTTCGGCTCGCGTCCTTTCATCTCGGAAATCACGCTCTCCATCGCATGAGTGACACGTGTCACCAAACGAGGACGGCGTGACAGAGCGAGTTGAGATCCTCACGCGCTCCTCGTATAAACCCACGCGCTTCGAATAAGATAGGCACGTTCGCATTACTTTCGTGCCACGATGGCGTCGAATATTTCTTTATCCGAATATTCTTTGTTGAAATCGTTTTTGAGTTTCAACTCCTCGAGACTTGACGAGGTGAAATCTCGACGAGCCACTTTTCTTCAAATTCGCCGAGCTCAACCGCGTCGCTCAACGAACTGAGGGGGGGCTTATTGTTGGGGACGGGTTTGGCACCCTCACGAAGGCCCAACAACATTTCACCTCGGCCCGTCATATATTAACCAACCGACTGGATAATATTCGCAATTGATAATTAATAATATTTATTATTCGATTGATAAATATTATTATTCGAAAGAGGAAGATTTCCTTATCCAAGAAAAGGAAGTTCGCCGCGCCGACCCGACATTCGCGGAAGATGACATTATCGGCTCGACAAGATAAGGAAAGAGGGCGGCAATTACGGAAGTTTTCCTTATCTTAGAAGGGTTAGGTCGGTCTAGCTTTCTTATATATAGAAGGGGTCCTCATTCGAGAGAGGACACGCTTTTCGCTCACAACTTAGAACTCTTAGCTTTTGATCTAGTACTCATCTCGGCTAGGTTAAACAGCTTCGGCTATTTGTTGTAATCGAATTCATCAATCAATAAAAGTCACTTCGGCAAATCTCTGTGTTATTCTCAAAGTTTTTCCCAAAACCTTGACCTAGGTGAGATCATAGTTCAACAATATTCTTCTCTATTATTTGTATATATAGCAAATGTAATTATAGTGAATTATAATTACATGTAATGATGCTATATATTAATTAAGTGGCAGTACAATTATTTAATTAATGGACGTGACGGTCACTTACGGTTACGTATGTTCTATTGATATATAAACACAACAACATTCATGTTTTTCTTTTTAACACAATAACGAGAACAAAAGAACATAAAGAAAACCGTCGAGTAGTGATCGTAGTAGAGAGAGAGAGAAGGACTTTGTCTCCTTGTCCATCAAAGGAGTCATAAGGAGGAAAGGCAAAGGGAAGAAGAAGATCAGTTGAAGTATTGATTCATGACAAGTCATCAAAGCATGGATCAAGGTGAGTGACTCTTTCTTCTTCTGTAAGAAACCTGTTTAGGATTGAATTAACCCAAATCTAGATCCTGAGAATTATAGTTTACACACGAGACCTCTTTGGTCTCACTTATCTTATTTGTCACCCATATCTCTGTCTTGTCTCCAATATCGTGTTGTAATAACAGGGCTAGTTTTTCTTCTCTAACAACGGATAAAGACAGATTTGCATAAAAATCATACTGATAGGGAAGAAGACATAGGCGTTCAAACCTTTCTGCTGTGTAATCAAAGCTGACTATGCATCTGTCAATGTTAAATCTATTACCAATCCAACAAGTCTTTGCCTTCAAAGACACGCCCCAACTAATAATGTCTAATTCGAAGTCGATAGTGACATCAAGAATCCTCCACGAATTAGAGTTAATCTCATAAATTTCAATTTTTGTTGCCAAACAGATTTTTTCAAATAAAGTAATGACATTAGTTGTAGTTACCGGACTAATTTTGAGTATTAAAAAAACATACTTCTCAAATAATAATAGTAAAATATCGAAAAAAAATCGAAAACCTAAAAAAAAAACTTAATCATTCGCCTCTTTTTCTTTTGCGTCCGACATCATGCTGAATTCGAATCAAACTTGGAACATAATTTAATATATGTGGCCTCAATGGTAATTCTTGTCTGACTGTATTGTCCTCTCGAACAATGTATACCTTGGTTCTGTTTTGTACACCGTACTCACAATACACGAGGACTTTCTTCCCCTCATCTAGCACGAAACGTCCTGCCTCACAACAAATAAAGAGAGGATGATGAAAATCAAATGCTAAGACCTTGCTCCACGACACCTCTTTGGTCTCACTTATCTTATTTGTCACCCATATCTCTGTCTTGTCTCCAATATCGTGTTGTAATAACAAGGCTAGTTTTTCTTCTCTAACAATGGATAAAGACAGATTTGCATAAAAATCATACTGATAGGGAAGAAGACATAGGCGTTCAAATCTTTCTGCTGTGTAATCAAAGTTGACTATGCATCTGTCTATGTTAAATCTATTACCAATCCAACAAGTCTTTCCCTTCAATGACACGCCCCAACTAATACTGTCTAATTCGAAGTCGATAGTGACATCAAGAATCCTCCACGAATTAGAGTTAATCTCATAAATTTCGAATTCTTGTTTGATATCATAATTGCAATGTTGGATCCTGTGTCTCAATATTTTGTAGCTATTACTGTTGGATCTTTTGTCGTGGTAGGATCCGAGAGCATAGGTGCAGCTTGTCTCGTAACGATTTCTAGGTCGGATCCACTTGGTTTGACCAGTACACGTGTTCCATACCACGAGAGCCTTAGTATTGGTGTAGCATAACAATAAGCCGTCACAGTGAGAGACTTGCCAAATCTGGAGTTGATCTACTCTAGAATGAGGGTCCGTTAGGTTAGCTTCACGTTTGACTGTAAACCTATCGATATCAATGCGCATCAAACATACCCCAGCTGACTCCTTCAACATGATACTCTGAAACTGCTTTGGGGCTTTGTCCAAGTGCTTTGTTGTGAATCTCATATCCTTGACTAAAAGGTTCCATCGTTTGCAAGTTGATCGTAAACGATTCAAAGATGTAGCCGGAACACGGAAGAGTATCTCCTCTAACAAATCTTCTGGAAGTTCTGACATATATCTCTCAAAGGAAGAAAGTGGCGGTGGCTGATCTTTGTTGTCTAGCTTCTAGGTTTTTTTTTTTTCTTTTCCTATATCAAGTAACGTCGGTAAAAAATAAAAGATGAAAAAAAATTGAAACATTTTTTCTCAGAAAGAGGCTTTGGTTGTCAACCCTAAGAGAAGTATCCAATGTTTTTGTGAAAAATGTCAGAAAGCTGAATCACTCTGCTCTCTTCGATCTTGTTTTTCCATCCCAAGGGCAAGGAGGAAGAAGAAGATGGGGTTTTCTTTGCGCTCTTACAGAGCTCCCTCGTTGGCTTCTTCTCCAAATCTCACAATCCTCTTCTCTCTGGTGATTTCTCTCTACTTACAAGTTTGTTGCAAGCGATTGTTTTTTCTTCCTTCTGAATATTTCTTAATCGTAAGTGAAAACTATTCTACAAAAGGTTTATGTAACTCGTCTTAAGAAACAGAAGTTCATGGTGTAGCTTTAACTCTAGTGCATGTGTATGTTATTTAGGCAAAATGCTAGTGGATGGAAAACGAGCTAGGCAAAGCTAGAATACCTGTAGCAAATAACTAATCCTGCTAATGCTTTTGATGGAGCAAATAACTAATCCAAACGTGTGAGTGTATGATTTCAAATTGAGAAGCATGAAACAGGAACTTTTATTTGCTTTCCTAGAAGACAAGGTGGACAAGATGAAAGTAATTTGTCTTTATTTTGAAGAAAATAGACAACGAAGAACAACTTGATTGGTGTGACCGAGACGCCTATGCCATTGTGTTGGAGAAGAAGATAAAAGAGCTGTTGAAGTTGATGATAAAGGTCTCCGGAACTTTCACATCGGAACAGAATTTTTCACAGAAAAGCCAAATAGGTTAATGTAACACCCGTCCCCTCGACACCCGAGAACGGCGTGCCACTAACCACATCACATACGTCAGATACCCCACTATACAATGTCTCATATCCCAACTACCTCGATGCTATATGTACATGATAAAATACGGAGAAAACGTAAAAATCCCAAAGAAGCACCGTATCGTCAAAGTGTAAAATACTTGTCCGTCTCACCTGAAAAACTGGAAAGGGAATAAGGAGGGGTGAGTAACAGGGGAGTCACTCAGTGAGGTATGGGATGCTAATCACAGAATCGTAAATCTGACCATAGCACGCCATACATAGGAAATAGACTAAACATGCACAATCACGGTACCTAAAGTACCCAAAGAACAATCAACGGTGTCCTACGGCCAGAGCTCGTGGCCAATCTTATGGGATAGTGCCCAACCACACCGCCCTCAAACGATTTATCGACCTGCCTGAGGTACCGACAGCCGATCGACTAAACTGCCGTACCCCGCCTCAAACAACACGCGACGCAAGTACAGAAGTCACGTCTCTGTACCCCCGCAATCCCTAACGACTCACATAGTCGACTAACCTAGTTCTAGCAGGTTTAAAAGAATCAATTAACAGTTTAATGCACAAACAGTGGGTTGAATCATCTATTATTCCTAAGTCCAATTTACAAACAATCCTAAAAAGACTCTAGCATAGAAACGGAACACATTTAGTACTAATCTTATCTACGGCGCTTTTCGATGAAAAATACGATATTCTGCAGAAAGCCCTCACCTTAGCAAAAATGGAGTATATCTGCTTCCTCTGCACTCCAGATGCTTAAACGGACGCTGAATCTGAAATCAGGACGAAATTTCGAGTGAGAACGGCTTTCGAACGGCGAAAAACGGTTAACGGGTCAAACCGGTCAAAGTCAACGGTCAACAGTCAAAAGTCAACGGTCAACGGTCACCCGGTCAAAGTCAACGGTCTGACCAGGTCAAAATGAAACCGCGACTAAACCGGATTAAACCGGATCGAACCAGACTAAACCGGACTCAATTGATTTAAACCAGAAATTAAACCAAACCGAAATCGAATTGAATTAAACCGATCAAATCGTACCAAACCGAAATCGAACCAGTCGGTTAACCCAAACCGGACTCAAACCGGCGGCAGATCGCCGGCGAGTCTCCGGTGACCGGCGACGGCGGAGCACGGCGGTTTCCGGCGACCGGCGACGGCGGAGCACGGCGGTTTCCGGCGACCGCGGCGGTGCGTCCTGCGACACGCGGCGCGTGAACAGTACGCACGGATCTTCCATCGGAGATTGCGCGCGTCCGTGGCGGTTCGGCACGATCTTGGTGTCTACGGACTCGTCTCGTCGAGCTGAATCCGTGGTAGCCTCAGATTTGCGAGATTCGAAACGGTTAGAAAGTTACGGCGGTTTAAAGATCCAGCCAATAAGAAAACTGATCGGAAAATTGTTTTTCCGGTACCTGAGTTGCGGATGACGGTGGAGGACGGAGCAACAAGTGTTTTCTCTTCATCTTCTTCTTCATCTTCCTCTTCTTCTTCTTCTTCTTCTTCTTTCTCTCTCTCTCCTCTCTCTCTCTCCTCTCTCTCTCTCTCTTGTTTCGGTGGGATGATGAAGGAAGGGGGAGGGGTTGGTTTGGTTGAGTGGAGGATGAAAAGGAGTGGTGGTGGTGGAGTGGTGGGGGTCGTTACAATTCTTCCCCACTAACGAGGAATTCGTCCTCGATTCAAATCTGAACCGGCTGCTCGACGTCCTTAAACAGGTTTGGATAATCGGATATCATCTGAGACTCTAGCTCCCAAGTCTCTTCCTGAATGTCGTCTCTCTCCCAACTAACTCTGACCATCGGTAGCGCTTTACCCTGAACCACTATATCTCGGCGCTCTAGGACTGACACTGGCTGACTAACTGCAATCAAATCTCTCTTGATGACACTAGGCGGCTGCTGAGAAATGAACTCTGGCTCCAAACAACTCCCTTCATAACTGACACATGAAACACACTGTGAAACTCAACCAACTCTACTGATAGCGCTAAGCGGTACGCTACTACTCCAATCCGCTCGATGATAGGGTACGGACCCATATATCTCGGCTTAAGCTTCTTCAGCTTACGGGTCTCGGAACCTCCCTGAAATGTCCTCATCTTAAGGTATACCAGGTCGCCCACCTCAAACTCTATATCTCTCCAACGCTTATCTGCATAGCCCTTCTGGCGATCATGAGCTTCCTTAAGTCATCTCTTGAGCATTTCTACTTGCTCAACTGTCTCCTGAACCAATGCTGGTGCTATACCTCGGCACTCTCCCACCTCTGTCCAACAAAGTGGGGTATGGCACAGTCTACCATAAAGAGCCTCATACGGTGCCATCTTAACACTCGAATGAAAACTGTTGTTGTACGCGAACTCGGCCAACGATAGGTACTTAACCCAGCTCCCTTCCCAATCCAAAACACAAACCCTGAGCATATCCTCGAGTGTCTGAATAGTCCTCTCAGACTAACCATCTGTCTGCAGATGATAGGCCGTACTTAAATGTACCTTAGTCCCCAATGGCTTCTGAAAGGCTTACCAAAACGATCTGATACTATACTGACTGGTATTCCATGCAATCTCACAATCTCTGCAATGTATCTATGCGCTAGCTGCTCTGCTCCGTCTGTTTTTCTTAATCGCTAAGAAGTGAGCTGACTTGGTGAGTCGATCAACAATAACCCAGATAGCATTCTTCCCGCAAACTGTCCTCGATAATCTGGTGATGAAGTCCATAGTCACCATGTTCCATTTCCACTCAGGTAGTGGAAGTCTCTGTAGTAATCAACTCGGTACCTGATGCTCTGCCTTAACCAACTGGCAAAACTGTCAACACGACACAAGGTAGCCACATCCTTCTTCACGCCTGTCTAGTGATAATATCGCTTAATATCCCGATGCATCTTATTACTTCCTGGATGAATGGAAAACTGAGAATGATGCGCCTGCTGGAGAATCTCCTTTGTCACCTGTGTCCTTGTCTCACATAATTCGTCTTCCCTCAACAGACTCTTACCATCGAGTCACTTCTCCTCAACTTTTGTTTCTTGACTCCCTGGAACCGCCACTGGTTGGCTAATTGTAGATTCTTTTTACTTTGCGACTGTTGGTGAAAACGACGCTGACCTTATAACGATCTTCCTGAATGCAACACAATTTAACGAAGACTTCTCATGTTGTTTTGAATATCCTGAGAAATAATAACCCTTCCGGCTCCTGGGATATGCACCCTCGTTCCCAAACTATACTCAATGCCAGCGTAACCGACCCATCCTTAAAGTCACATCATAATGGTTTTAGCTCCAACACTGCTAAGTCTCTGATAAGTTCAACTCCATTGAGTACAATAAATACCACTTGATGAATGCTTCAAGCTCACTGTTTAATTCGACTGCCTAACTATGTCCACTCTTCGGCTCGATCACATCTTGGGTGATTAATACTCGACTAGGCCCGACATACAAAACTATAAGTAGCTCCAATAACCAATCGGGTATAAGCTGCCCACCCCAAGCGACAATCGACCAACACAAGTACTAAATCAATGGTTTCCACATAAACGACATACACGAACCACAAACTCAACTCCACAATCTCAAATCCACAACGTCAAAAAGAACAGTCTCAACTATCTCGTGGTCCCCAATAATAATACTCGCGACAATAGTTTGGCGCTTGGGTGGTGGCAGAAACAACCCTCAACTCACAGTGAACAATCCTTGAAAGAGAACATGCTAACCACAACTGAACAATTCGGTCTAACTGCTGGTGCTGCAATATAACTGACAAACGACGCATCCACTAACATAGACTGGTAGTAACTTATGACATAATCCAACCATCGGCATGAAAACACTGAACATGCTCTCCCAACATGCTGACGGTAATAACGAAAACAACACGGTGGATATCCCGACAGCTGCAACACATTGTTATATCCTAAATAATTCTTATCAAGCTTGACTAAGCCACCTTGAAGAAATATTGCTTTTCCTCCATCTCTGCCTCACGAACAAAAGTCTTCTCAAAAAGATACTATTCAGGCCGGTGAAGTCTCGTATGACACAACGCTTATAAATTTCCACTCGCTGACCATTCAGGAACCTCCTGATCAAGTCCTTATTGGCTATGAAACTCCAAGAAAATCTCCAAAGACGACAAAACACTTACTCGTACTCCCTGATATTCCTAGTGCCTCGAGGAGAGGGCTTAAAAGCTTTGGCATTCCTGTGCCTGGCTTCACGAGGAAGGAACGTCCTGTTGAACTCCCTCTAGAGTGATTGTAGGTTAACTCATAGCAGTCACGACTACTCTCAACAAGTCCTTCTTCCCAGAGAAGGGTGTCATCCATCATAATTAAGTAGTCAAAACCAATTAAAACTCTGTGGTACACTTATTATGCTCCAAGTTACGATTTAGCTTCTTCCTTTAATTGTCTGCGGTGACAGTATCCACTGTCTTTCCAATCTGATCCAAACTGTTGTCCTGCATCTTTATCATTAGCTTTCTTTACGTGAGTCCCTCTCTGTCTCTGCCGGATACTGCGGCGGCTCTGCTCCCTGAGCCTTAACTGATGGTGCATACGGTGGTGACGTGAGACGGTGGCGGATGTTTACTCTGCTTGAAGGGTGAACTGGTGATCAATATGTGGCACAACTATCAGATCAGCTTCCTGCGTTGCGATCCGAGCGGTCTTTTATGCAACTGTTGCATGGACTCCTGAGACACTTACCTAACTTCTCTTGAGCGGTCTAACTGACGACATCCTGATTAATCAACTGAACACTGACCTCTTCGGCATAACCTGTTGAACAACGAGCTGACAATCCGGCGCGAAACAAAGACCTTCCTTGATGGCAACTGAAAACCTGTTTAAACTGAGGCTGAATTGAGACAAACTTAGAATAGATTAATACTTGACAGAATGGGTGCTCCTTTGTTTTTTTTTTTTTTTTTTAAATACCCGGAATTTTTTTTTTTTTTTTTTTAAACCGTTTAAAACCGAATATGCAATCATGCTTCCTACTACCCGTCTCCCGGGTCAGAACCGGGACGACGCTAACCTAGGCTCTGATACCAAAATGTAACACCCGTCCCCTCGACACCCGAGAACGGTGTGCCACTAACCACATCACATACGTCAGATACCCCACTATACAATGTCTCATATCCCAACTACCTCGATGCTATATGTACATGATAAAATACGGAGAAAACGTAAAAATCCCAAAGAAGCACCGTATCGTCAAAGTGTAAAATACTTGTCCGTCTCACCTGAAAAACTGGAAAGGGAATAAGGAGGGGAGTAACAGGGGAGTCACTCAGTGAGGTATGGGATGCTAATCACAGAATCGTAAATCTGACCATAGCACGCCATACATAGGAAATAGACTAAACATGCACAATCACGGTACCTAAAGTACCCAAAGAACAATCAACGGTGTCCTACGGCCAGAGCTCGTGGCCAATCTTATGGGATAGTGCCCAACCACACCGCCCTCAGACGATTTATCGACCTGCCTGAGGTACCGACAGCCGATCGACTAAACTGCCGTACCCCGCCTCAAACAACACGCGACGCAAGTACATAAGTCACGTCTCTGTACCCCCGCAATCCCTAACGACTCACATAGTCGACTAACCTAGTTCTAGCAGGTTTAAAAGAATCAATTAACAGTTTAATGCACAAACAGTGGGTTGAATCATCTATTATTCCTAAGTCCATTTACAAACAATCCTAAAAACTCTAGCATAGAAACGGAACACATTTAGTTCTAATCCTATCTACGGCGCTTTTCGATGAAAAATACGATATTCTGCGGAAAGCCCTCACCTTAGCAAAAATGGAGTATATCTGCTTCCTCTGCACTCCAGATGCTTAAACGGACGCTGAATCTGAAATCAGGACGAAATTTCGAGTGAGAACGGCTTTCGAACGGCGAAAAACGGTTAACGGGTCAAACCGGTCAAAGTCAACGGTCAACAGTCAAAAGTCAACGGTCAACGGTCACCCGGTCAAAGTCAACGGTCTGACCAGGTCAAAATTAAACCGCGACTAAACCGGATTAAACCGGATCGAACCAGACTAAACCGGACTCAATTGATTTAAACCAGAAATTAAACCAAACCGAAATTGAATTGAATTAAACCGATCAAATCGTACCAAACCGAAATCGAACCAGTCGGTTAACCCAAACCGGACTCAAACTGGCGGCAGATCGCCGGCGAGTCTCCGGTGACCGGCGACGGCGGAGCACGGCGGTTTCCGGCGACCGACGGCGGCGCGTCCTGCGACACGGCGGCGCGTGAACAGTACGCACGGATCTTCCATCGGAGATTGCGGGCGCGTCCGGTGGCGGTTCGGCACGATCTTGGTGACTACGGACTCGTCTCGTCGAGCTGAATCCGGTGGTAGCCTCAGATTTGCGAGATTCGAAACGGTTAGAAAGTTATGGCGGTTTAAAGATCCAGCCAATAAGAAAACTGATCGGAAAATGTTTTTTCCGGTACCTGAGTTGCGGATGACGGTGGAGGACGGAGCAACAAGTGTTTTCTCTTCATCTTCTTCTTCATCTTCCTCTTCTTCTTCTTCTTCTTCTTCTTTCTCTCTCTCTCCTCTCTCTCTCTCTCTCTCTCTCTCTTGTTTCGGTGGGATGATGAAGGAAGGGGGAGGGGTTGGTTTGGTTGAGTGGAGGATGAAAAGGAGTGGTGGTGGTGGAGTGGTGGGGGTCGTTACAGTTAAACTCAAAACTACATACCAATTGTCTTTCGTAAATTTTCTAACAGAAATTTAAGTTTTTGACAATCTGGGGAGTGACAAGGACAGTAAGAAGGTGAAGTGGCTTAGTGTTTGTTTGAAACTAAGAAGAACCAATAGTGGTGACATGAAGTTTTGAATCATTGTAAACGATGAGCGATAGAGCTGTGATACCATGAAAGATGGTAAATTCTCCTTGTTGCAATCGTTTTATTAACATGGCTTTAGTACAAGTAAAATATCTACAACAATAGTAACTGTGTTATGAATAACTTGTATTCTGTGTATTATTATGGAGGATCAATGGTCTTTTTATATAGTGGTTACATTAAGGAGAGAAAAAGAAATTGTCATTTTACTACTCATACAAGGAATAAGAAAACTTCTATTACTCGTATTGGTATTAGGAAAAAGGAAATCCTATCTCTAATAGGACTTGGTCTTCACGCCGAGACTAGACCACGGATTGGGCCCGATAGACTGAGCCGATTATGGACATCCAAACCTCAATGGTTTATTACACTCCCTCTTGGATGACATAACCGTATGTGATGATGATGGGATCACTGTAGTACACTTGGGGATGCTGCCTCGTTAAAACCTTACGAAGGAAAACCCAGTGGGACAAAACTAATCAAGCAAAAAGAGTACAGCATGTTAGTATTACTCCCCCTGAAATGAACATCACTGAAGGTCCTTCAATCGGCGCATGTCGATCTGATGCATAAGCTTCTTGAGCGTGGAGGTTGGAAACGACTTTGTGAAAAGGTCGGCTGAGTTGTCACTTGAGCGGATTTGGAGCACCTAGAGTTCACCGGCCTTCTGTAGGTCGTGAGTGAAAAAGAACTTTGGCAATATGTGCTTCCTCCGATCTCCTTTAATGTATCCATCCTTCAACTGAGCTATGCATGCGGCACTGTCTTCGTACATGCTGGTCGGTTCTTCTTTCCCTTCTGTCATCCCACAATCTCGTCTAATGCGTTGAGTCATTGACCTCAACCAAACACATTCTTGGCTGGCCTCATAGTTTGCCAATATCTCTGCGTGATTGGACGATGTGGCCGTAAGTGTTCGCTTCATGGATCGCCATGAAATGGTTGTTCCACCGTGAGTGAAGACATACCCCGTCTGGGATCGACCGTTGTGCTGATCCGAAAGGTAACCTGCATCAGCAAAACCAACTAATCCTTCTTTGTTAAGGTTAGTATAAAATAGACTCATGTCTTTCGTCCCTTTCAGGTAACAAAGTATATGTTTGCTCTCATTCCAGTGCCTTTGGATCGGACAAGAACTGAATCTTGATAGGAGGTTCACGGCAAAGCATATGTTTGGCCTAGTGTGACTAGCCAAGTACATTAACACTCCTATGGCACTGAGACATGGTACTTCGGGACCAAGGACTTCTTCATCGTCTTTCTTTGGACCGAATGGATCAGTGTCCAATCCAAGGCTTCTCACCATCATTGGGCTACAGTGGATAAGCCTGGTCCATATTAAATCGCTTGAGTACCTTTTCTGTATATGCCATTTGATGCAGAAGGATTCCATTGTTGATGTACTTAAGTTGTATTCCCAAATAGAACTTAGTCTTTCCTAAGTCTTTCCTTTCAAACTCTTTCTTTAGATATTCAACCGTTTGGGAAATTTCTCAGAGATTCCTAGGTCATCAACATACACCGCGATGATTACGAATCCCTTGTCGAATTTCTTTATGAATATGCATGGACTTATGGGATCATTCTTATAGCCCTCTTTCACTAAGTACTCGATTAGTCTATTATACCACATGCGACCTGATTGTTTCAATCCATAGAGCTATTTATTCAGCTTTATACAATGATGGTCTCGAGAACTTCTTTTATCTTTCAGCTCTATCCCTTCTGGGACTTTCATAAAATCTCTTTATCCAGTGAACCATAGGCTGCTTACTATATCAATTTGATTTCTCTCTTATGTGTCCAAACATCATAAACTTTCGAGTTTGTAGCAGCACCCACCACATTTGGAGTATATCTCCTTATAATTTTTCCCTTAGTCTCTGTGAGTATCTGTAACACCCGTCTAATCGCCACTCGAGAACGGCGTGCCACTAACCACATCACATGACTCAAATACTCCAATTCTCAATGTATCATAACTCACCTAACTCAAATGCTATATGTATAAAATAAAATACAAGGAAAACGTAAAATCCCAAAGAAGCACACGTATCGTCATAAGCATAAATTACTTGTCTGTCTCACCTGAAAAGCTGAAAAGGGAAGAAAGAGGGGTGAGTAATAGGGGAGTCACTCAGTGAGGTATGGGATGCTAATCACAGAAAACACAAATTTGATCATAGCATGCCAAACATAGAAAATAGACAAAACATGCACAACGACGGTACCTAAAGTACCCAAAGAACAACCAATGCCCTACTACCGGATCAAGTGATCGACGACACTCTCCTCCCCGGAGGTAGTATGGGATAGTGCCCACTCACACCGCCCATAGACGTTTTATCGATCTGCCTGAGATATTGACAACTGGTCGAATAAGCTGCTAGTACCCTGCCTCAAACAACACGCGACGCAAGTACAGAAGTCACGTCTCTGTACCCCCACAAATCCTACCATCCACACAATCAAACTAACCCTAGTACTAATCATGGATAAAAGAATTAATTAAAAGTTTAATACACAATCAATGGGTTGAATCATCTATATTCCTATGTCCAATTTACAAGCAAAGCTACCTAGACTCCATCAAGAAAACGGAACACATTCAGTACTAAATCCTATCTAAGGCGCTTTTTGACGAAAAGTAAGATATTCTGCGGAAAAGCCCTCACCTTAGCCAAAACGGATGATAAATGCGGCTTATGAACTCCAGATGCTCAAACAGATGCCAAATCTGAAATCACGACGAAAGATCGAGTGAGAACAGCCTTCGAACTGTCGAAAACGGTTAACGAGTCAAATTGGTCAAAGTCAACGGTCAACAGTCAATAGTCAAAAGTCAATGGTCAGACCAGTCAATGGTCAAACCGGACCTAAACCGGACCGTACTCAAATTGAATTGACCCGAATTTGAATTAACCGGGTTGAATTTAAATTAAACCAAACTGAAATCCTAAACCAACTTGAATTAAACTAAACCAAAATTAATTAAACTAAACCAAAAATCTAATTAACTAAACCGGTTCAATGTAATTTAAACCTAAATTAAAAAAAAACTAAACGTAACTGCTCGAGATTGTGAACGGAGTTTGATGCGGTTGTGACGGCGGAGCTCTGGGCACGGGATCGATGGCACGGTCGGTGGCGAGCAATGGTGGAGGTGTTGTGATGATGGCGGCAAAGAGGAGAATGCGGTGGTGCCGAGGTCGGAGCACAAGAGCAAATCGGAGATGGTGGTTACAGCATAGCTTACGGAGCAAGCAAGTAATGAAAACGAACGATCTTCCTCTGATTAGTTTGGTGGTGGCTGATGTTGACTCCGGTGAGGCTGTCTGGTGATAGCTGGTGCAGAAGAATCGCCGGTGGTGGCTGGAGAAGACGTCACGGCAAGCTTCAACTCTCGACAATGGAGGATGACGACAGCGGTGGAGAGAGCGAACGAGGGTCTCCTTCTTCTTCTTCTTCCCTCTCTCTCTCTCTCTCTCTCTCTCTCTCTTCTCTCTCTCTCTCTCTTCTTCTTCGGTCTTGGACTGTGCGGCTAGGGTACGTAGAGGGTGATACATACACCATACACACACACGTAAAGGGGGAGAAGTTGGGCCTTAATTGGGCTAGTAGAGAAATTCAACTTTGGGCCAAGGCATAGGGACGGGGTCGTTACAATTCTCCCCCACTTACGAGGAATTCGTCCCTGAATTCAAGTCTTGATCCGACTGGTTGATCTGCTACTCA
This sequence comes from Isatis tinctoria, assembly GCA_010577795.1. Classification (NCBI taxonomy): domain Eukaryota; kingdom Viridiplantae; phylum Streptophyta; class Magnoliopsida; order Brassicales; family Brassicaceae; genus Isatis; species Isatis tinctoria. The sequence goes on from VHIU01000364.1 coordinate 58,799, forward strand.
AAAGCTCCAAGAAATCACATCCTCAACTGAGTCTCGGTCTCACATACTTCCTCACAAATTCTGTTTCTCTCCCAACAGACTCTGACCATCAAATCCCCTTTTCCTGAATTTTCATTTCTTGATGCTCCAGAACCGCCACTGGTTGGCTAGACGCCGACAATTTTTTTTTTTAAACCGCCCGGATGAATCTGTCTAGTCTCCGGCTCAAACACACTCATGATGACCAATACTCAACTATGCCCGACATACAAAACCATGGGTATCTCCAATATCCAATAGGGTATAAGCTGCCCCACTCCAAGCGACAAACTGCCAACACAAGTACTAAATCAATGGTTTCCACAAACGCAACAGCCTCAAAACAACAAACTCAAATCAACAACGTCTAAAATAACAGTCTCAACTCTCTCGTGGTCTCCAATAACAAATACTCACGACAATAGCTCGGCGCTTGGGTGGTGGCAGAAGAAACCCTGAACTCACTGTGCACAATTCCTGAAAAGAGAATCTGCTGACCACAACTGAAAACATCTCGGTATGACTGCTGGTGTGGCTGGCTCTGCAACCTGACTAACAAACAGTGCGTCCACTGACATAGACTGACAGTTACTTGTGCCATGACCCAACCGGCTACAAGAAAAACACTGCACGCACTCTCCAGAAATGATGACGGTGGCAACGAAAATAATACATCAAAATTTCCAATAGCTCTGACACCTTGCTATATCCCGAATTAGTCTTCTCAAGCTTTGACTGACTCACCTTGAAGAGCTTTTGTTTCTCCACTATCTTTGCCTCCTGAGAAAAAGACTTCTCAAACAAATCTATCAGGTCGGCGTAGTCTCGCACGACATAACGCTTGCAAATATCCATCCACAGACCATTCAAAAACCTCCTGATCAAGTCCTCATCGGCTATGAAACTCCTAGAAAATCAGCAAAGACAACAAAACACTTACTCGTACTCCCTGATAATCCTAGTGCCTTAAGAAAGGTGCTTAAAAGCATTGGCATTCCTGTGTCTTGCTTCACTAGAAGTGATTGTAGGTTAACTCTTAACAGCCACAACTACTCTCAACAACTCCCTCTAACCAATGAAAGACATCATCCCTCAGAAATTGAGTAGTCAAATCCAGCTGCAACTCTGTTGTACATTTCATATGCTCCACATTACGGTCCCACTTCTTCCTCCAAGTGCTTGTGGTGGCGGTATCCACTATCCTTCTAAACTGATCCAAACCTGATATGAGGCATTTTTACCTCATTCTAACCATTGTTTTCAAGTCATTTTCGAGTATTTTTAGTCTTTATCGAGTCTTTTCAGGTCATTAGGAAGCTTTGGACGAGGTTTAGAGTTGCTAGATCTTTGGAGCAGAAAAGAATCATATTGGAAGAAAAGGAGCCAAATCGTATGAAGATTTACCAATTTCACTTCCGAGCACCACCTGCTCGGCACCAGCGAGCACCTGCTCGCGATTCCGTAGAAAAATAAGGAAGGTCGATTTGACCTAATCCTAATCACGAAAAAGAGGGACCAGCCGCCTATGATGACTCGATTATATATACTCCCTTTAGTCTTAGGTTTTTGATAATCTTTACCTATCTTATTCTTAATCTTTTACCTTTTACCTTTAGTTTTTCTATTCTCTAGAGAGCTTTGTATTATTTTTGGGAGAGGAATCTCTGCAACATCTGGAGAAGAATTCTGAACCCTCTTTCTGTATTTTAATATCGATGCATTCTTTTAATTCCATCGTTTTGCTTTCTTTTATTTATATGTCTGAGTAGATCTCTTAGTTAGGTTAAGGTTTTCAAAGGAATTCATGAGCTAAGGGATTAAACATAAATAGGCTTATAAATCGATGTCTTCACCCTTGTTGTTCTTAATGCTTGGATCGATTTGATCACTCGATTTCATAATCTTAGGTTAACTTAGACAGCGAGAGTTGCTAGGTTGCTAGAAGAAACATTGGTGAGCAATTTGTTTTATGTTTGCGAGAGTAGATGTGTAGGAGAATTGTGAACAAATCAAACTAATCCTTAATGCTTGTCTGCGATTTCTAAAACCAACGAGATTTTGGATTTTAAGTTGTTAGATAAAGTTATTGATGCCACGAGAGTGGATTGATATTATCTTTATGTTTGAGTTCTAGACTTGTGCTTAATCATTGCATGAATAGTTGTTTGATCAATTGCTCTGAATTTCCTGCGAAATGCCTTGACCTAACGATTTATTTATTTATTTTTACATCCCGATTTTAGATTAGTTATTTTTTACCGAAGCAATCAAACTCTTATTGATCTGTCTTAGCTCTAAATCTAGCTTATAGAACCATAGTGTAAAACTTGGTCTTCGTGGGATCGACCCCTAAGTACTACTACATTTACTGTGCACTTGCAGTAGGAAAATATGGTTTAAAACCTGTGTATCAAGTTTTTGGCGTCGTTGCCGGAGACCAAATTATTACCTTTGGATTTCGGTGAAATTTTTAGTGTAAGATTTACTAACTTGTTCTTCATTTCATCTCTTGTGTGTGTTTCAGGACAATCAAGAGATAGCAAGGTTAGAACGAGCTGAATAGAAAAAAGAAGTCGGATCAAGCCAACATGGGCGACGAAACCGACACCCGAGCTGCTAGTGGCTATGTAGCTGCTGAAATTCGAAGGTTAGAACTGCAGATGCAACAGTTGCAACAACAGCTACAACCACAGCAAAAGCGTGCCATTGGGGACGCCCACGCGCCTCATGCTTACTACCAAGACAGAGCCGTAATCATTCCACCCACAATTCAGAGGCAGGACTACGATATCAAGCCTCAGATGATTACTTTGGTGAAGCAGCAATTGTTTCACGGCTTACCTGCAGAAAATCCGATGGACCATATTGAAGATTTCGAAGAAATCTGCAGCACAACCGGTTCGAATGGTGTACCTCCGGATTTCCTGAAGTGCAAGTTGTTCCCTTTCTCTCTTGCGGAAAAAGCTTCACACTGGCTGAAGTCATTACCACCTGGATCTTTGGCGACATGGGCTGATGCTAGGTCGGCATTCTTGGACAAGTTCTACACCAAGTCCAAAACCGCAGCTCTGAGGAACAAGATATCCTCGTTTCAGCAGCACTCCGGCGAGACCTTCAACGAAGCATCGGAGCGGTTCAAGGAGTACAAGTGCGAGTGCCCCCACAACGGGTTTAGCGATGAGCAGCTGCTCAGCAGCTTCTATGACAGAGTATAATGGGATTATCGGAATGCTCTGAATGCAGCCAGCAATGGCGATTTCTACACCAAGTCCAAGGAATTTGCGTTTGAGCTGATTGAGAACTTGGCCACAAGTGCTGGAAATCGCTGCCATGAGTATGATGAGCATAGATATGTCAGCAGTGTTGAATCGCAGAAGATTGATGAACTGACAGCAAAAGTGGACCTATTGTTAAAAAGACATCAGAGAAGTGTGCAGCTTTGTCCGAACAAAAGCAATGAGCAGTATGCAGAGGTGCATTACGTGAATGGAGGCTATGTGGAGAATCAGAGCTTTCAAGCTTAGGCGTCTAACTCTCAAGACGAGCTGAAGTCCCTTATGCAATTGGTTTTACTCAACCAACAGAAATATGCTAATGAGATCAATGTCAAGGTGGACAGCATGTACAATGACCTCAACAGTAAGTTTGAAGCTGTTTGCAGTCATGTGAAGAAGCTTGAAATTCAGGTTGCTAAAAATGCTGAGGCATCAGGAATTCCTCCTGAGAAAGCAGAGGTGAATCCTTGGAAAGGGTATGTCAATGCAGTTGAGACAAGAAGTGGAAGGTCAGGACAAACAGCTGCAGCACCAGCCCAGAAATCAGCAAAAGGGAAATAAATACCTGCGGAGCACCCGCTCCAGGAAAATCAGAACGCTCCAAGAAAAAGACACTCGACAGAGCACCCAAGCTTTCCGACAGAGCACATGCTCCGATCATGCGAGCACCCGCTCCAAGGAGAGAAATTTTCTCCTGGCACAGAAAAACGATGGATTATGCCTCATCATCTGGTGTACCTACGACATGCCCTAGTTTGATTGATCATGGCGTAGAAAAAACGAGCAAGCACCCCAGCTCTCCGACAGAGCACATGCTCCACCGAGAAAATCCCACCAAACTTGCAGAAAATATTCCAGCGAGGGTTTACACTCCTAAAGTGCCTTATCCAGTTCTACCACCATTGAGAGTATTACCTAAGGTTAAAGATCCTGGAAAGTTCTTGGTCCCATGCTCCATTACAGGAGTTAAATTCAAAGAAGCTCTTTGTGATTATTGGTCTAATGTTAATCTCATGTCAAAAGCTCTTGCAGAGAAATTGAAAATTTCTGAGGTAAAGCTTGGTCGGATGACTCTTCGTTTTGCGAACTCCTCCTCAACAACATCGTCTGGTAGCATTCACGATCTACCTGTCCAAATAGGGGATTGTCTAGTTCCAACTGATTTTCAGGTTGTGCAGATCCGATAAGGTTATGATATGCATTTACTTCTTGGGAGACCATTCATGGCTACAGTGGGTGCAATCATTGATATGCCTAATAAGCGAGTCTGTTTTTCCAAGATCGAAAAAACGATTTTCTACAAGGCCATTCCTACAGGAACCACCACACACGCCTCTTGCATCTTAGCAGTGGATAGAGAGGAAGCATGTGCTCCAACCCCGCGAGCACCTGCTCAACCAACCGGGAAACTTAGGGAGAAGGCAAAGACGCAGGGAAACATGCAGTGCGAAAGGATCACGGGAGGTCCTCAAATGACTTTGATCCCTCAAGGATATGATGGACACTCTGTTGACTACAAGGTGAGGTGCAAAGGTCGTCCTAAACCATTCTCTAAAGTTATGGCTATTCTTCCATCAGAGTTGAAAGAGAAGGGTATTGGTGTTGTGAATGGAATGTTGAGTACGGTTCTGAACATGAGGATGTCTGATTATGGAGCTTGTTTTGGAGCAAGCTCTCAAGCCCAACCTGACTGATACGTGGCACCAAAGTCAAACTAGTGACTTAAAACAAGCCCTTAGTGGGAGGCATCCCACTGGTAAGTGTACATACTTCCTTTTCTTCTTTTGTTTTTGATTTTTGGTTTTGGTTTTCGTTGTTTCAGGAAAAGAAAGTAGGTACAAAGTGTTTCTGGGCGATCAGGCGAAGAAAACTCGGGCGAGCACCCAACCTCTACATGGAGCACCTGCTCCGTTTATCTCTCGGGGTGCTCCAATTTTCGTAACACTTTTCTACCTCCATTGTCTTATTCTATTTTTATTTGTCCTGACTTCATATTTACTCTCACACTGGGGACGGTGTGAAGTAAGTGTGGGGGAGGGTGTTTGTTGCTACTGATTTAGTTTATTTTCTTTGGTTTTTGTTTTGTCTCTCTGAGTCAGTCTGTTTTATTGATTCAAAATTTAGTTGGGAATTATGATCTTTCTTTGGAACAAACTATTTTAGCTACCACTTTATTGACCATTCTTACAGCCATTGACAGCGGATTCTACCAAAAGGAAATTCCAAAGGTAAATTGAACTTCCATTATCCCCATACTGTTTTAGTGTTTAGATGATCCAGAGCTGGCCTAAGTATAATGAACTTAATTTTTCTCATCTTGGGGTTTGGTATACTTTGAATCGGATTCCTTGCCTAGGTCTGATAGTATTAGTCTGTGATTATGGTTTCCCTCTCTCTTCCCTTCATTGTCTCTAAAAAAAAAGAATGAAAAAGAGATATAGCTTTCAAAAGAAGTTGAATCATTGGATACTAGTCTGACAAAAAAAAAAAAGAGAACAATCAGTTGATAAAAAAAAAAAAATGATACCCTAGTAGGAAAAAAATCGACTGATTGGAAGCGAGAAAAGAGAGAGAAAGGAAACTAAAAGTCGGCTGTCCATTAATTCAGTACTTGGGTGAGTAAGAGTCCATGTGTACTTTTATCGATAGTCCCTCGATGAGACTGCACTTAAAACTTAATAAGGTCAGCAATGAGGATTTTGGATTACTCTTATGTGTTGTGGTTTGAAATCTGGATGGTTAGTAAGTCTGCGGAAAATTACCAGAGGTCTTAACTTAAGTTGGTACTGTTTGATGTGGCTTACTCTATTGATGGTTGATTCCGGGTTCTAAAGGATAAGTGATTCCTGTGTTTTCAAACCTCTTTTCTGTGGCTTAAGCTTTAGTATGTTTGAGGACAAACAAATGTCTAAGTCTGGAGGAGTTGATATGAGGCATTTTTACCTCATTCTAACCATTGTTTTCAAGTCATTGACAAACAAATGTCTATGTCTGGGGGAGTTGATATGAGGTATTTTTTCCTCATTATAACCATTGTTTACAAGTCATTTTCGAGTCTTTTTAGTCTTTATCGAGTCGTTTCAGGTCATTAGGAAGCTTTGGACGAGGTTTAAAGTTGCTAGAGTCTTTGGAGCAGAAAAGAATCATATTGGAAGAAAAGGAGCATAATCGTATGAAGATTTACCAATTTCACTTCCGAGCACCACCTGCTCGGCACCAGCGAGCACCTGCTTGCGATTTCAGATAAAAATAAGGAAGGTCGATTTGACCTAATCCTAATCACGAAAAAGAGGGACCAGCCGCCTATGATGACCCGATTATACATACTCCCTTTAGTCTTAGGTTTTTGATAATCTTTACCTATCTTATTCTTAATCTTTTACCTTTTACCTTTAGTTTTACTATTCTCTAGAGAGCTTTGTATTATTTTTGGGAGAGGAATCTCTGCAACATCTGGAGAAGAATTCTGAACACTCTTTCTCTATTTTAATATCGAGCATTCTTTTAATTCCATCGTTTTGCTTTCTTTTATTTCTATGTCTGAGTAGATCTCTTAGTTTGGTTAAAGTTTTCAAAAAAATTCATGAGCTAAGGGATTAAACATAAATAGGCTTATAAATCGATGTCTTCACCCTTGTTGTTCTTAATGCTTGGATCGATTTGATCACTCGATTTCATGATCTTAGGTTAACTTAGACAGCGAGAGTTGCTAGGTTGCTAGAAGAAACATTGGTGAACAATTTGTTTTATGCTTGCGAGAGTAGATGTGTAGGAGAATTGTGAACAAATCAAACTAATCATTAATGCTTGTCTGCGATTTCTAAAACCAACGAGAGTTTGGATTTTAAGTTGTTAGATAAAGTTATTGATGCCACGAGAGTGGATTGATATTATCTTTATGTTTGAGTTCTAGACTTGTGCTTAATCATTGCCTGAATAGTTGTTTGATCCATTGCTCTGAATTTCCTACGAAATGCCTTGACCTAACGCTTTATTTATTTATTTTTACATCCCGATTTTAGATTAGTTATTTTTTACCGAAGCAATCAAACTCTTATTGATCTGTCTTAGCTCTAAATCTAGCTTATAGAACCATAGTGTAATACTTGGTCTTCGTGGGATCGACCCCTAAGTACTACTACATTTGCTGTGCACTTGCAGTAGGAAAATAGGGTTTAAAACCTGTGTATCAAGTTTTTGGCATCGTTGCCGGGGACCAAATTATTACCTTTGGATTTCGGCGAAATTTTGGAGCTCTTGCATTGCCTCCTGAGCATCTTACCTAACTGCCTCTTGAGCGCTCTGACTGTGTGCACTGATCTCCTCGGCTATAACCTCCTGAACAACGAGTTGACAAACTTGGCACGAAATAATTTTCCTCCATGGCAACTGAAAATGAACAACCTGGTTAAACTGCGGCTGAAATGAGACTGAGTTAGAATAGGTTCATACCAGACAGAATGGCTGCCCCTTTGTTTTTTTTCTTTCTAAATACTCAAGTCCCGGGAAATTTTTTGTTTTATTTTGAAAACCGTTGAAAACCGAATATGCAATCATGCTTCCTACTACCGTCCCCTGGGTCAGAACCGGGACGACATAACCTAGGCTCTGATACCAAAATGTAACACCCGTCTCATTGCCAATCGAGAACGGCGTGCCACTAACCACATCACATGACTCAAATACTCCAATTCTCAATCTCTCATAACTCAACTACCTCAAATGCTATATGTATAAAATAAAATACAAGGAAAACGTAAAATCCCAAAGAAGCACCCGTATCGTCATAAGCATAAATTACTTGTCCGTCTCACCTGAAAAGCTGAAAAGGGAAGAAAGAGGGGTGAGTAACAGGGGAGTCACTCAGTGAGGTATGGGATGTGATATTACGTGTTTTTAACGTATTTTGATTCGTTTTTAGTATTCGGTTTGAGTTTTGATTTGCATCTTTTGTTAGTTTTTCGAGTCTTTTCTTTTGTTTTGAGTCTTTTACAGATTTACGGAGTTCCGAAGGAGTTTGGCGGTTACGGACATGTTCGAGTCGGGAAAACACGAGAAAAAGACCAAGTGAAGAACGACCGTAGAACGATCGTTCTGGCCAAGCAATGGAACGACCGTTCTTTGGCTAGAACGACCGTTCCCACACTCACCTACCCTGCCGACATAAACCGAAGATCGATCGTTCTCTCCCATGTGCCCGTTCCACACTTCACCAACCATGCCGACAAAAGCACAACGGAACGACCGTTCTCCGCAACAGAACGATCGTTCCACAACAAAAACACTTGGGAACGACCGTTCTCCCCAGAAGAATGACCGTTCCCCGACAAACACACTATGGAACGACCGTTCTCCTCACCAGAACGATCGTTCCCCGACTCCACATCTCACCTACTTCGATCGACCATCGGGAACGATCGTTCTCCACCTAGAACGACCGTTCCCCGTCTTACCTACTCCCCTTCACCTTGGCCTATATAATGGACTCACAACATCAATCTCAAAACACACCTTCTTCTTCCTCCTCTCTTCTCTAGCTTCAAAGCATAGCTTCTTCTTCAGTTTTAAGTTTTATGTTTATGCTTTTATTAAGTTTTATTTAGTTTCTTTTAAGCTTTATACATTTATGCTTTAATTAAGTTTTACTTTCAGTTCTTATATTTATGCTTTACTTTCAGTCTTTATATTTATGCTTTACTTTCAGTCTTTATATTTATGCTTTACTTTCAGTCTTTATGTTTATGCTTTAATTAAGTTCTTATAAGTTTATATTCAGCTTTCATTATCTATTCAAGCTTTTATTATGAACTCTATAATCTCTTTGTTTTATTCTTTAATCATGTCTGAGTAGACCTCTTAGTTAGGTTAAGGTTTGTCAAAGGAATTCATGAGCTTTAGGGTTAAACACAAATAGGCTATTCAAATCAATATCTTCACCCTGTTGTTCTTAATGCTTAAATCGAATTGATCATTTGATTTTATGATATGAGGTTAATTTAGACAACGACAGTTGCTAGGTTGCTAGAATAAACATTGGTGAGCAATTTAACCATTACCTACGACAGTAGATGTAGTGAGAATTGTGAACAAATCGAACCTATCCTTAATGCTTGTTTACGATTTCTAGTACCAACGACAGTTAGGATTTCTAGATCGTTAGACAAAGTTATTGATACCACGACAGTGGATTGATATTATCTTTATGTTTGAGTTCTAGACTTGTGCTTAAACACTGCCTGAATAGTTGTTTGATCCGTCGCTCTGAATCTCCTGCGATATTCCTTGACCTAACGCCTGTTAAAATTATCTTACAACCGATTTCGCTTTCATTACTAGTTAATAAAAAAACCAAAAACATATTTGAATTGTCTTAGCTTTTAATTTAGCTCAATATATCAAAGTGTGAAAACTGGTCTTCGTGGGATCGACCCCTAAATACTACTTCGTATGCTGTGCACTTGCAGTAGGAAATAAGGGTTTAAAACTAGTGTATCAAGTTTTTGGCGCCGTTGCCGGGGACCAAATTTTCACCTTTGGTTTACGGCTGAATTATTAGTCTAAGACACTAACTTTTACTAACTTTGATGGCCATGGACTACAATGATTGGCCACAAGAAGAGGAGGACACGTTTGAAGAAAACATTCAGGATGAGTCTTTTGATGAGAACGTACTTACGCCAGAACAAAGAGTGGAGTTGGATAAGCTTTGTGTGGAAAATCCAATGCTGACAAGGAGTGACCTAGCAGTAATGATCCAGATGAACCTCATGTCACATCGGGCAGTACTAGAAGGAAGAGAGCTTACGTTTGATGAGATAATGGTAGCCCACTCACTTAAGGAGGTAATATATTGGGTTCCACCATCCCAATTACAAGGTACATCCGATTTAACCTTTGAATTTCAAGATTTTGAGGATAGTCACATGCCTTCTATTGGAGATATAGCTTATGATTCACCTTCGTCCACACTCATTGATGAATGCTATGATTTGATATGTGAGACTCAAAGACTAGATGCCTTAAGAGTAGAAAAATTTGCTAGAGATTATCATGAAATATGTTTTGGTACTAGTTATCTATGTGTTTTGAATGATCATAATCTCGAGCTTAACTCTTTAATGCTAGAGGAATCTAGATCGCTTCTTGAAAAATCTGACCTAGGGGATGAATTTGATTTAGATAAGATCTTGGATGAGATAGAGAACCCTAAGGTTGAGAATGATGATGAGAATGAGAATGTGGTATTTTATAAGATTGATGGAGATAAAGTTGACTATTTTGTGACAAACTCGTTTGAAGCTAAAGTTGATTATATCTTTCCATCAAATGCATTTGATTCTCAACAACATCTCACTGTCAAGGAATATTTGAAGATACACGCTATATTTGTAGTAAACTTCCTTGATGAGAATATTGTCTATTTCCTTTGGACAATTGTATACCTTTTTGCGCACTTTGTTTCTTGTCCCAATAAGAGAAGAACCAAAGGTGCACTGGCTCAGCCTTTTGATTCTCATGATTAGCACTTGTGCTCAGAAGTCAAGCTAACGACTTAAACCAAGCGCTTGGTGGGAGGCAACCCACTGGTAAGTGTTTTTCTTTTATTTTATTTTACTATTGATATTTGGTTTTGTTTTTCTTTGTTTCAGTTGAAAAAAAAAAATATGAGCGAGCACCCCAAATCTGTTTCCGAGCACCTGCTCCGCCGGAGTGCTCCATGAAAAAAAAAAAAAAAATAGAAGGGGGTGCACATCTTCAGGTAAGTTTTCTTGTCCCTACACCACTGTCAAATCCATTTAGGACATTTTTATTTTATTTATGAGTTTGCGGGTTTCTCTTTCAGATTTGTTTTAACCGGGACGGTTAAAAACAAGTCTGGGGGAGGGATTCATTTGTGTACTAACGATGTGTTTTGTGGATGTTTTATGTTTTATTTTGGTGTGTTTAAATTTTCAAAAAAAAAAAAAAATTTATCGAGTCAAAACAGTGTGTGATTTTGTTAAACTTTTTGGAATTGCAACATGTTCGATGTCATTGCCTTACGACTGTTTAGCATTGTTTGAGGATAGTTTGGAAACGCAGAAAAATCCATAATTTGATCATTTAGTGAATTTCTCAAATCATCTGAACTTAATCGAATTATTGGAACTTAATATGGACTTAATTTATCTCACTTAGGGGGTTGATAATCATGTATTGGATTTTACATTTGGAGTTTTCTTTGCATCATTTTACCAATCTTTTGCTAACTCCAAATGGCTAGACTTATCCTTAGTCTAGTACCACACCCTTACCATTTCCATGTTGAAAACCCACTTATTTTCGTTTACTGTCATTGCATTCATGTGCAAAAACTATGGAGTATACGGACCGACACAACTTTTCTTTAGGACTGTGTCTAGAATAGGTGGTCTCTTTCTGACTAAACTCATGGGATGTATCTAGAAATGTGATCTCTCTCTTTGAATATATTCATTGAAAATTTTCGTTTCAAAAGAGGGTGAACTTTTAAAAGGGTAGAAGATTTTATTCACATTCAAGAAATAAGCTTACATTGTTGAAATTCTTTTGATGCAGATCTTAGAGACTAACCGGTTCCATTCTCCGATATAAAAAAAATATATATATATATAAAAAAAAGAAAACGAAAAAGAAAATAAAAAAAAATAAAACAGAAGGAACCGGGAAAGTCGTCAAGGTAATATCTTTAAATTTCATGAAACGTTAAAAGAAATCATGTTCTTGTTTGTGACTCAGTTAAAAAAGGGTAGAAGGATTAGAGTTAAGGAGAGTTGTGTACCTCCTAATTGGTCTGTGTCTCAAGGTGATTTTGCATAATGATTTGCATCCGTTTATACTGCTAAAAGAAACCAAAACACTTGAGCCACCAAATACCAACCTTGATACCTAGACCATAACGTGTTAGATATTCCCTTTGTGAGAGTACACGCATTTGATAATGAATGTTAAATATTGAGTTCTGCTTGATCATGAGATTTCACTTATTTACTACGGTTATGGAGAAGTACAATGAAGTACGGTTTGATCTGAACCCTGCGAATGCGGTTTACGGGCAATTGATTTAGAGTATGGTTCTATAAGTTTTACAAGTTTCACACGTTTTTCTAACCTCTCCTCTTTGTAAAATATCCGGTTTTGCTTGGGGACAAGCAAAGGTTTTAGTTGGGGGGAGTTGATATTATGTGTTTTTAACGTATTTTGATTCGTTTTTAGTATTCGGTTTGAGTTTTGATTTGCATCTTTTGTTAGTTTTTCGAGTCTTTTCTTTTGTTTTGAGTCTTTTACAGAGAGTTCCGAAGGAGTTTGGCGGTTACGGACATGTTCGAGTCGGGAAAACACGAGAAAAAGACCAAGTGAAGAACGACCGTTCTTGGAGTAGAACGATCGTTCTGGCCAAGCAATGGAACGACCGTTCTTTGGCTAGAACGACCGTTCCCACACTCACCTACCCTGCCGACATAAACCGAAGATCGATCGTTCTCTCCCATGTGCCCGTTCCACACTTCACCAACCATGCCGACAAAAGCACAACGGAACGACCGTTCTCCGCAACAGAACGATCGTTCCACAACAAAAACACTTGGGAACGACCGTTCTCCCCAGAAGAACGACCATTCCCCGACAAACACACTATGGAACGACCGTTCTCCTCACCAGAACGATCGTTCCCCGACTCCACATCTCACCTACTTCGATCGACCATCGGGAACGATCGTTCTCCACCTAGAACGACCGTTCCCCGTCTACCTACTCCCCTTCACCTTGGCCTATATAATGGACTCACAACATCAATCTCAAAACACACCTTCTTCTTCCTCCTCTCTTCTCTAGCTTCAAAGCATAGCTTCTTCTTCAGTTTTAAGTTTTATGTTTATGCTTTTATTAAGTTTTATTTAGTTTCTTTTAAGCTTTATACATTTATGCTTTAATTAAGTTTTACTTTCAGTTCTTATATTTATGCTTTACTTTCAGTCTTTATATTTATGCTTTACTTTCAGTCTTTATATTTATGCTTTACTTTCAGTCTTTATGTTTATGCTTTAATTAAGTTCTTATAAGTTTATATTCAGCTTTCATTATCTATTCAAGCTTTTATTATGAACTCTATAATCTCTTCGTTTTCTTCTTTAATCATGTCTGAGTAGACCTCTTAGTTAGGTTAAGGTTTGTCAAAGGAATTCATGAGTTTTAGGGTTAAACACAAATAGGCTATTCAAATCAATATCTTCACCCTTGTTGTTCTTAATGCTTAAATCGAATTGATCATTTGATTTTATGATATGAGGTTAATTTAGACAACGACAGTTGCTAGGTTGCTAGAATAAACATTGGTGAGCAATTTAACCATTACCTACGACAGTAGATGTAGTGAGAATTGTGAACAAATCGAACCTATCCTTAATGCTTGTTTACGATTTCTAGTACCAACGACAGTTAGGATTTCTAGATCGTTAGACAAAGTTATTGATACCACGACAGTGGATTGATATTATCTTTATGTTTGAGTTCTAGACTTGTGCTTAAACACTGCCTGAATAGTTGTTTGATCCGTCGCTCTGAATCTCCTGCGATATTCCTTGACCTAACGCCTGTTAAAATTATCTTACAACCGATTTCGCTTTCATTACTAGTTAATAAAAAAACCAAAAACATATTTGAATTGTCTTAGTTTTTAATTTAGCTCAATATATCAAAGTGTGAAAACTGGTCTTCGTGGGATCGACCCCTAAATACTACTTCGTATGCTGTGCACTTGCAGTAGGAAATAAGGGTTTAAAACTCGTGTATCAGGATGCTAATCACAGAAAACGTAAATTTGATCATAGCACGCCAAACACAGAAAATAGACTAAACATGCACAACCACGGTACCTAAAGTACCCAAAGAACAACCAATGCCCTACTACCGGATCAAGTGACCGACGACACTCTCCTCCCCGGAGGTAGTATGGGATAGTGTCCACTCACACCGCCCGTAGAAGTTTAATCAATCTGCCTGAGATACTGACAACCGGTCGACTAAGCTGCCAGTACCCCCGCCTCAAACAACACGCGACGCAAGTACAGAAGTCACGTCTCTGTACCCCCTCAAATCCTACCGTCCACACAATCAAACTAACCCTAGTACTAATCATGGATAAAAGAAATAATTAACAGCTTAATACACAATCAATGGGTTGAATCATCTATATTCCTATGTCCAATTTACAAGCAAGGCTACCTAGACTCCATCAAGAAAACGGAACACATTCAATACTAAATCCTATCTAAGGCGCTTTTTGACGAAAAGTACGATATTCTGCGGAAAAGCCCTCACCTTAGCCAAAACGGATGATAAATGCGGCTTATGAACTCCAGATGCTCAAACGGATGCCAAATCTGAAATCACGGCGAAAGATCGAGTGAAAACGGCTTTCGAACGGTGGAAAACGGTTAACGAGTCAAACTGGTCAAAGTCAACGATCAACAGTTAATAGTCAAAAGTCAATGGTCAGACCAGTCAATAGTCAAACCGGACCTAAACCGGACTGGACTCAAATTGAATTGAACCGAATTTGAATTAACCGGGTTGAATTTAAATTAAACCAAACTGAAATCCTAAACCAACTTGAATTAAACAAAACCAAAATTAATTAAACTAAACAAAAAATCTAATTAACTAAACCGATTCAATCTAATTTAAACCTAAATTTTAAAAAAAAACTAAACGTAACTGCTCGAGATCGTGAACGGAGTTGATGCGGTTGTGGCGGCGGAGCTCTGGGCACGGGATCGACGGCACGGTCGGTGGCGAGCGATGGTGGAGGTGTTGTGATGATGGCGGCAAAGAGGAGAACGCGGTGGTGCCGAGGTCGGAGCACAAGAGCAAATCGGAGATGGTGGTTACGGCATAGCTTACGGAGCAAGCAAGTAATGAAAACGAACGATCTTCCTCTGATTAGTTTGGTGGTGGCTGACATTGACTCCGGTGAGGCTGTCTGGTGATAGCTGGTGCAGAAGAAACGCCGGTGGTGGCTGGAGAAGACGTCATGGCAAAGCTTCAACTCTCGACAATGGAGGATGACGACGGCGGTGGAGAGAGCGAACGAGGGTGTCCTTCTTCTTCTTCTTCTCTCTCTCTCTCTCTCTCTCTCTCTCTCTCTCTCTCTTCTTCTTCGGTCTTGGACTGTGTGGCTAGGGTACGTAGAGGGTGATACATACACCATACACACACACGTAAAGGGGGAGAAGCTGGGCCTAAATTGGGCTAGAAGAGAAATTCAACTTTGGGCCAAGGTATAGGGACGGGGTCGTTACAGTATCCTTGTGTAACCAAGCTATCTCGAAATGCTTGTAAGACATGAACACTTTAGATCATGTGGTCTCATGATTTTCTTTTCTTCACAGGACTTATTTATCCACTGGTTTAATCATCTGATGGAATTTTCTTATGTGGTCAATACGCCTACCACTTTCATAATCTCGTGTTTTCTTTTATCTTATGAATGCATTCTTTTTTGTGGGTTCTGATCCTCGCTTGTTTCTTTATTGTTCAAGTGCTACTATCTTGTATGCGCTCTCTTATACATTTTGGTGTTAACACTCTTTTGTAGTTCCTGTTTTGATCCAGACATGATTTGATCGATCTGAGATTTCATTATCTAGGACCTTTATTACCTTGCAGCTCGGCGTCCCAAGCTACATGGTTTGGTACTTTAGATGTTCAGCTGGCCAACCTTATATCTCTATGTCTGGACTGGTTTCTTTAATAAACTCGGATTTATATTATGCACCTTTTTCCGAGGTTTCTTATCTTATGGAACTTATTGGTCTATCTTGTATAGACTTCGTAGCAACTTGATTGTGTCTCTAAGACATCAATTTTGTGGTGCTTAAGCTAATATGATATAGTTATTTATTTCTTTTTCGGGTCAATGTGTCTGGCATCTGTTTCTGCTAGCTTTATATGATCTTTGTATCTGGACGTCGTTAAATCTTTTCTAGTCCGAGGATCTTGCCAAGACAATGATGGTTGATACCATTCCTTTATTTATCAGATTATTACATTTCTCCTTTTAATGTTGGATATTCGGATTCACTAAACTCATGTAATCCGTGTTCCTTGGTCACTAAATAGATCACCCATATTTGGCTCAAGGTTTCTTTAAAATTTGTAGGAGAAACATTTTTTATCCAACATATATATATTTCGGATCTCCTTATGAGGTTCCATCTTAGACGGCACATATGTATGTGGTGATTTTATTCAAAATCTCTTAAGATGGTATATGTTTGGCTCATGACCCGTATTCAATCTGAGATGGGAATATCTATGCTCACTTATATGGCCTGATGCATATTAATCTTATATACATGTAAAACTTGTTATGTCTCCAAGCTGATAGACTTCAGGGTCTAAACCTTATAGGTAATGACCTTTTTTTATAAAATTCGGCCGAGTCTTATTATGATCATCGAATTTGTAGTATAGTCATGGACCACGGTTTTGTCCTCACTCCCCCTCATGAATATACTATAATTTCGTGATGCTTTAGACAATAAATGTGATGAGTTTCCCTTGTGCACAAGTAACACAACGTGAGACTCTATGGGATAACTCTTTGTGCCGTTTTCATGATCAATCTTTGCATCAAGTTTTGGACTTGGATTGCTAGTCCAGTCATGCCATATAGTGTAAATTTCATGGGGTCTTAGGTTTAGCCAATCGTATTTGGCCTTTGGCAATATCACCATTTTCTGATGATCATATCTTGCTTTTAATTCCTTCCAGAGATCCAGAGGATCCTCAAGTGTCAAGTACTGATCTTTGATACTTTCAACAAGATGATGGCGTATAATCATATATTTGTTTTGCTCGGACTCATTATTTCTATCAATGATGCATTCACCGAACCCTTTTGATTTCAGAATGATCTTTGCATCAAGTGCCCATGGTAAATAATTATCTCCTGAGAGATTTAGGGCTGCGAAGTCCAAATTTTTTACTTTCAGCAACTGAAATCATGCATCGATTTTCTCTTAGGCTTTTATAAAAATTTAGGGTTTTACGCATGTAACAACCGATTTCAATGTAACCAATTACAAGCGATTTTAAATTCTAGGTTTTCATGCAATATTATTCAAGTAATTTTCTAGATCAATCAATCATCAATTAATCCTAGCATGTGAATTCTAGGTGATGAATTTAGACAAGCAATTTTCCAAATTTCAAACAAACAATTTTCCAATTTTAAGAACTAGCAATTTTCCAATTTCAAAACAGGCAATTTCAATTAGGGTTCATGTTCGATTTTATCAATTAGGGTTTTAGGGTTTCATATTATCATGCATAAGTTCAAATTCAATTTAGGTTATGCAAACAATCAATAACAAACAAGCAAATCCGATTTTAGGGTTTTAAGTTTGCTTAGGTCCAAGTTCAATTCAGAGTTCTTAAGAGATCAAGCAAGTTGAACAAGGAGAATCGATTTTAGGGTTCATAAGAATTAGGTCCGATTTTGATTTTCATGTTCTTGAGTTTTAGGGTTTTGATTCTACCTTTGATCACCAAGATGGGTTTACTGGATTGGAACCGGGAGCTAAAGACCTCGGAAAACAAAACCTCTGGATCGGATTTGGTTGGAGGCGGCAGCGGCGGATCGGTGACTGCTGCGGCTACTCTTCGGAATTAGGGTTTAGGGGCCGGCGGATGCTTCAGGGTTTTCAGAGCTCTCGTGCTGATAACGTGTTATGAATAAGTTGTATTCTGTGTGTTATTATGGAGGACCAATGGTCTCTTTATATAGTGGTTACATCAAGGAGAGAAAGGAAATTGTCCTTTTACTACTCATACAAGGAATAGAAAAACTTATACTACTCCTATTGGTATTAGGAAAAAAGAAATCATATCTCTAATAGGACTTGGTCTTCACGCCGAGACTAGACCACGGATTGGGCCCGAAAGACTGAGCTGGTTATGGACATCCAAACCTCAATGGTTTATAACAAACTGAATATCAATGTATTCATTAGGCTCTTGGATGTGGAAGAAGCTTTTGAAACTCAGAAGCATGGTCATAGTAACAGTCTCTCAAATGCTTAACACAATAAAGGTTACTATTCTTTTCATGCAAATATTCAAAGACCTTACTCAGCGGCTTTTGGATGCCGACTATACTCCTTGCTGGTCTCTTCTATTGGAGACAATACGGGGATCATCTCTGGGAATGACTCACGTTTTCTGTAACATCCCGATTTCTGGTAGATATGGAAACATATGTGGGAGAGGTTAAAAGAATTGATTTGGCTACCTAAGTCACCAAAGTGCACTTACCTTTTCTGTTGCACATCCAGAGAGAACTCCAGAGTTAAGCGTGCTTGAGCTGGAGTAGTCAAAAGATGGGTGACCTACCGGGAAGTCATTCGCGGTATCGTGTGAGTTAGGAAAAAACACGGGGAACGGGCATGTGGTGATTGCCGGGACAGTATATCATGACTTTCGAGCCTCCCGGTTAATGCACCGACCGTCGGACAGGGGTGGGCCCAATGGGCCTAATGAGAGGACATGTGGGCCTAGTGAGACGCCCAATGGGCATAATGAGAGGACATGTGGGCTCACCGGTAGGGGCGGTTGGGGCATTATAAGTGGTATCAGAGCTGGTTAGCCGTCCCAGTTCTGACCTGGGAGGCGTTCTGGGACTGGTTGTGGTGTGCAACGAGGACGTTGTACTTTGAGTGGGGGTGAATTGTAACATCAAGATTTCTGGTAGATATGGAAACATATGTGGGAGAGGTTAAAAGAATTTATTTGGCTACCTATCTCACCAAAGTGCACTTACCTTTTCGGTTGCACATCCAGAGAGAACTCCAGAGTTAAGCGTGCTTGAGCTGGAGTAGTCAAAGGATGGGTGACCTACCAGGAAGTCATTCGCGGTACCGTGTGAGTGAGGCCAACACGGGGAACGGTCATGTGGTGATTGCAGGGATAGTATATCATGACTTTTGAGCCTCCCGGTTAACGCATCGACCGTCGGATAGGGGTGGGCCCAATGGGCCTAATGAGAGGATATGTGGGCTCACTGGTAGGGGCGGTTGAGGCGTTATATTTTTCTTTCAGTTTGGGATCTTCTCTATATGGCAGGAACGGAGAAGAGATGGGGAAGACCCGCAACCACCGACTAGCTTAATGCAAACCATTGATTAACAAGTTCGCAACCAAAGATATGAGGATGCAATGGAGGCTTGGTTCAATACCCAGTGAACACTACCCTCTCCTCATGAAGTTTCTTGATCATAATTTGTACTCCTGTTTTTCTTTCATCGCTTTCTTTATAAACTAAGCAAAAAAGTTTCTATATATCACTTCGCCTAGCGCGTAAGCAAATATATGAGGATGTAATGGAGGTGTGGTTCGTAACCCGGTGAACACTACCCTCTCCTCCCCATGAAGTATCTTAATTGGTATAATTTGTACTCTGTTTTTTCTTTCACCTTTTACTTTATAAACTAAGCAAAAAAGTTGAGAATGTAAAAAATAAACCCTTGTTAAACTTCAAGAAAAAGCTTTGTAAAGTATACATGTTTTATGAATGATTTTGCAACATATTTAGGAAAACTTGAAACTGAAACGTAAGATAGTTTGACATCAAACTTAAAAACTTTCTCACTTAAAAGTTAGATATATTGGTAGAATATCATATCTTAGTAAAATCTCAATTTGTTAAGATTCAAAAGATATAGACAAATTTCGAAAAACCGAAAAGACCGGAATTTGGTTTACTCGCTAGCTCTTTTCTCATCCACACGCAATTTAGCTTAGATAGAGGAGACAGAAATATGCTTTCAATCCTTCATTCATTTGATTCTTGGAGTTTTTGGAACATGTCTACTTGGCTGAGACTTTTTGGTCAGAAATAAGCAAATAAACTCTATCTTGTTTTGGTTGATCAATTTTAAAACTTGAAAATGGTTGACATACAAAAAAAAAAGTTAGAGAAGAAGAGAGACAAGAGTGGAGCAGTGTCTGTTTCTTTTCCCGTTCCTTCAACAGGTTGAACAGGATATCGCTCCTATTCTGAAGAGGACGAAGAAGAAGAACACAAGCCATATGCATAATCTGAACAAAAATGAAATAGAATAAGATTTTGCACTGAATGTATTGAAGTAAGAGCGTGAGTCTGTAAACTGAATGTATTGAAGTAAGAGCGTGAGTCTGTAAACTGTCACCCATCATCATGCATCTTTTCAATTATTATACCCTATTAATTCTTTTGCATACATTCTTTCCATTATTTCTTTTGCATCCTCTTTCAACTTCCATTTTTCTCATATTCTCTTTATTTTGAACCTAAAATGGCTTCCCTAACAATATTTACTAATCTTTAGATCTCTAATCTTTTACAGTCTACCATGTGGGTCTTTGTAAAAAGAGACTACCAGGAAGAAGATTATGTATCGTGTTACTGCCGTCATTTTGTATTCGCTGATCACGATGTAAGTATTTTATATTTTACTTCTTTCTATATTATAATTCTAATTCTTCATTTCTGTTTCCTTAGGGAAACACAATCGAGACATATATACCGTGTGATCATGGAGAAAGTACGAGAATGACTTCAAAGAGGGTGGATATTATACGATAACTAACTTTGCAGTATGTGAAGCCAAACACATTGTAGACAATTCCATGCCTCCCTTGATAAAGTACTCATTTACAGACATTGTTAAAGTTCTGGATGGATCATGTTATATGTCTTGCAGATGAGGTATTCTTTACCGACAAAATTTGACCTGCTATTTTTATTAAATATTGTTTTTTGAAAGTACTATCTTTTGCATGTTTATGTACTCTCAGTTGAAATTTTAGGGGTAATAGTGAAGGTTTCTAAGCTGGACATTTTTCATAATACACACCTAAAAAGAGCTCCAAGAAAGCACTTGAATTTAACTATCAGAGATGTCAAGTAAGATCTTTTTAAGAGTTTGATCTTTAATGATTTTCATAATGTTTTTTACCATTTAGTAATTTGTATACTGTATATATAGTGGCTTGGAGCTTAGGTGCACTGTTAAAGTATATTGGCTATCAATTTGAAGCATTCTGGAATGCTTTTCGTGGTAGGGATATGACTATATGTGCTTTAAGGTTCTGATGCATAGATAGGATGTTTGTGAGTTGTTTTTGAATATAATATTAATGTTTCTTATGAAACTGTTATTGTTAATATTTCAATAACAAATTCAATGTCTATATATATTTTGTTTGTTCCAATATAATATTCGTTCAAAAGGTGGTGTTTCTGACTTTTGGTTCAACCCCTTCTTATACGAAGCCCATCTTGCTAAGTAGAGGTAATATAGATAACATCTATCTTTTTAATATTTCACTCTCGGTTAGATAAATAAGTTTTACACAATTTGAATGTCTCACTATTTTGTTCATATTTATTATAAATTAGATTTATCATGGATCCTGAAGCTATGAAGGTGGAGGATATATGATCAGGACAAATCAGACTCTGATTAAGATAGAAAGCGTTTAATGTATAATTTTTTTCTATGTTATCTTCTCCAAATCCCAATTTAAAACATTGCTGAAACATTTTGGGGGGTAATTATATTAGATAATTAAATTTTTGATTCCTGGTAAGGTGCAAATTCTTGAAGGCTCTCTTAAGCTCTTTTCGTTAAAAGAACCAAGATTAATTAAGAACATTGTTTTTTTACAACAAGCAGCAATTAACTTAGACAATAAATATAATTAACAAATCAGAAAAAATTAGTCTGAAAATATAATTTGTCACAGAATATTGAGAATTATACAAGTTGCCCGGATATCTATAATACTTATATTTTAAAACAATAAATAACCTCCAAAAAACTTTTATATTGAAAACAGAGGGAGTAATGTAAACTGATCTTTAGATTTATGGTTTTACTTAATTTGTATAACTTTAAATAAGATCGCAAATCACTATTTCCGCGACTAACAGTTTGCGTATATTCTTTTTCCTAATCTACAAAAATTATACAAAACAGAATATCATCTGCTTCCCATAAAAACATAATTGACACAACTTGAGAACCCTAGGTACCCTATATATATTGCCTATTTATTTTGTGCTATTTTAAACAACTTCAGCACCAGTACTTTACAGAATGTTTTTTCTTAACACACTTGAAGAGTTAAATCCCGCCGAAACTGATTGGATTATTAGAGTGAAGATAATAAGAAAATGGAAGGAATATACTGCACATGAAGGTTTTTCGCTCTATACGATTCTTGTCGATAACAAGGTAAGCTGTAAAATTCAGGTTTTCATTTATAGTTTAAGTCCAACTGGTTTTATTCTTACTAATAATATTTTTACCATAACATAAATATCTTTTTTTTTGTAAGGGCAACACTATTGTAGCTACGGTGGTTCATCGATTGTTCCCTTTTTTTAACACTCAATAGTGGAAGGACTGTGGTTTGAAGTTTAAGATTTTAGTGTCACATCAATGGATGAAAAGATGGTTCACACATCACAATGCTATGCAATAAAATTTATGGTCTCGACAACTGTTAAAAAAAATAGAAATCCTTCATGGTTAGTAACGATTTTCGCCGAAATGTTTTTGATGAAAGCTGTTATATCGAACCATGTATAAATCATTACTTTTAAAAATCTCAGTTAAAAGAACTGCCACGAATGGACTAAGGTGCACCACGTGATAGATGTTCTTCAGCCGGCACTATGCAATATACCTACTACCACATGTTCTCCGAACATACTTATGCTTTCATTTCGTTTACTATAAATTATTGTATTTATATAATTTATTCGATTCGAAGTAATATTTAAATCAAGTCATAGCCAATAAATTATCACTGGTTGAATCACATCATAATATATGGATATACTTCTGATTATCTTTACTATTTTTTAAAAATCGTCGATTATTATCATTATTTATTTTCTGTGTACATTTACTTGGTTTTTAATAATCTTTAGACATTTAAATAAAAATACTACTAAGATTGTTTAATTGGTCTCAATATCTAATACATATCTAATTATAATCAATTAATAGAAATGTCCTTAGTATAAATCTATACACCTGGCAATATTTTCTCCCTAACAATATAGAAATAAAATCTTATAAAGATATGACTAATATATGACGATTATATTTTTACAATATATTTTGATTGCTATTTTCTATAGAGAATTTGTCAGAAATGCCACTTTTCTGGTACCACTTTTCAAAAATACCATCCTTCCAATAATTACAAAGGTACACCAATTCATAAGTGCAAAATAACTCATTTAACCTTAATGATTTAAACACAGTTTTTCAATCTCAATCGACAAAACCCTATCTCCTTCGCGCAGCTCACCGGAATCTCGTCAGCTTGGTTTGTTGCCATCACCATCTCCGTCCATCTTCAGTGAAATTGGAGCTTTTGTTTCACCAAGAGAGGTCTTTTGATCGAGGAGGATCTATTGTGATGGTGAATCATGAGGAAGAGGAGGAGGGAAGGAGAAGAGGTAAAGTTGCAGACGGGAGAGAGATTGGTGGGTCTGTGTCTTCTTCTGCGGTTGGCGAAGTCGAGGAAGCCAAGTGGAGGTTTCAGGCGGAGATGTTGAGATCATAGTGTAATTTACTAAGGATTGAAAAGGAGATTGCTATGAAGAAGATGGAAAGGAGGAAGAAGCGAATAGAGAGGACGCTTAGATCTGCTGTTCATACTCTTCTCTCTGTAAGTCTAATCTGAATGGTGTATGTGTTGTGTTTGTGAGTGTGATAGTGTTTTGAGTTTGGAGCTGTTTGTTCTATATGTTGGTGGTTTTGATTTAGGGGAAACAGAGAATCTCAGAAGGGAAAAGGAAGAGCAAGGTTTTGGAAGATGAGATAAGCTATCTGATTGAGAAATTGAATGAGTTGAAGTCTCCAAAGGTTAAAGACATGGAAGCTAGAAACTGCAGACATAATTTTGACAAGCAAGCTTCTGTTTTAAGAAGAGAGCTGGAGAAGTTCGATGATGAAGTTTCCGAAGAGGTCTGTGTTAAAGGGTTTCAGAAAATGGCAGAAGCTCTATTTTCAAAAGTCTCCTTACTATTATGGCATTGGCATCTGTGTTAGATCACCAGCTAGTATAGTTGTTTCAGTCTATTACATGCATCTGTTTGGTTTTTGCAGGTTGCAGAGAGAGCTTTATTCTTATGGAAATGGAACAACAATCACATCGAAAATCTGATAATGCAGAGTCGCAAAGTCACTCTTTCTCAATAGTAATCCCTGCGTTGGAGAGAAATGCCCAGAATCATTGGAACCAAGCTGTTTGTGCGAACTAACGCCTGGATCTAGCTCTCACTCTCGAAGAACACACGCACACAAGAACGAAAAGAAACGAGACACAACGATTTTGTTTACCCGGTGTTCGATTGTCTCTTCCGCCACCTTGGGAAGAGGTCTACTCACCGGGGTCGGATTGCTCCGACGTTTCACTATATTCCGGCGATTGAACCACCGCCAATTACAGAGTTCTCCGTCGCTCTCTCTCTATCCCTTAGCTGAATTAACACTCTAATCAGCTCTACTAACTAACCCGATTACAAAGCCTTATAAACGAATAAGCTAACCCGAGAGAGAGACCAACGGTACAATCAATTACAACCTTAACCGGATCTAAACAATCACATCTAAAGCCTCTATTTAACTCAGAGACTTACCAACACTTAGAACAAGTGAAGACCTTGGCTACAAAATCTTCAAATCTCCACCTGTAGACAAGCTCAAACTTGGAGACTCCACCTTCTTACTGAATCCTTTTACCAGACTCTCCTTGTACCCTTTACCGGATACACACATCCAAACTCGGATGCAGCACTCAATTCTTGGAGACCCGAAGCATCTGCAATGCTTCACTAACCTTGTAGACTGGCAACACCTTAGTAAAGATATCTGCTGGATTATACGCGGTTGGAATCTTCGTTACTCGAACCTCCCCACTGTTGATCAGATCTCTCACAAAATGATACTTCACAGCTACGTGTTTAGTACGCTCGTGAAACACAGCATTCTTTGACAATGCTATTGCACTTTGTGAGTCACAAAACACTTCAACATACTCCTGAGGAAATCCTAACTCATCAGCAAACCTCTTTAACCAAACTGCCTCTTTAACCGCCTTAGACAACGAGATATATTCAGCTTCTGTTGTAGACAGCGCAACAACCTTCTGAAG
Organism: Isatis tinctoria; assembly: GCA_010577795.1. Lineage (NCBI taxonomy): Eukaryota > Viridiplantae > Streptophyta > Magnoliopsida > Brassicales > Brassicaceae > Isatis > Isatis tinctoria. The sequence continues at coordinate 84,325 of VHIU01000364.1, forward strand.
AGATGATCTCCAGCTCACAGCATTCCCACCTGCAGTAAAAACCATACCTGAGATTGACTTTCTGTTGTCTAGATCACCCGCATAGTCGGAGTCACAGTAACCCTTGATCACGAACTCGCCTTTCCTTTTATAACTCAGCCTTGTGTCTATCGAACCCTTGATATACCTCAACACCCACTTTACTGCCAACCAATGATCCTTCAAATATCTGCTCATAAACCGACTGATTAAACCAACCAGATACGCCAAATCCGGTCTTGTTCCTATCATAGAGTACATGATGCTTCCAACCGCACTCTGATAGGGAACATTCTCCACCTCAAACTTTTGTTCCTCATACTCTTTATCTGTAGGAGACTGAAGCTTGAAATGTGCTCCCATAGGTGTAGATACCGGCTTGGACTGATCCATTCCAAACGTTGACAGAACTCTCCACAAGTAGCTCTCTTGAGAAATTCAAAGTCCTTTCATGACTCTGTCTCGGGTTATTTCCATCCCTAAGATCTTCTTTGCACTGCCAAGATCCTTCATTTCAAATTCAGTACTTAACTGTGCCTTTAACTTTTGAACCTCTTCCTTTTCTGTGGAAGCTTTCAGTATATCATCGACATATAGAAGCAAGTAGATGTAGCTTTCACGCTTTAGCTTCTTGAAGTAAACACACTGATCATATTCACTTCTCTCGTACTTTCTTGTCTTCATGAAATCATCAAAACGTTTGTTCCACTGACGTGGAGATTGCTTAAGCCCGTACAGAGATTTCTTGAGTACACACACCCTGTCCGGATGTTCCTTATCCACGAATCCTTCAGGCTGCTCCATCACGATATATTCATCGAGATTCCCATGTAAAAATGCGGTTTTAACGTCCATCTGTTGCAGTTCCATGTCGTGATGGACCACAGCAGACAATATGTAACCGATCGATACATGTTTCACTACAGGAGAGAATATCTCTTCGTAGTCTATACCCTCCTTTTGGGAGTACCCCTTTGCAACTTATCTCGCTTTGAATCTTGGAGCTTCTACTCCTGCAATGCCCGGTTTCCTCTTAAACACCCACTTGCACCCTATAGCCTTTTGGTCCTTGGGTCTATCTATCAAATTCCAGGTGCGATTCTTCTTAAGCGAAACCATTTCTTCTCCTGCTGCTTCGTTCCATTTGTCACTGTCATCTCCTTCCATTGCTTCTTGGTAGGACGATGGTTCATTTCCTCCATCTTCTGACATTGCGCAAATGAAACCTGCAAATTCATCATCACTGTCTTCATCATCACAGATGTAGTCCTCTAACCTCATAGGAGGTTTTGTCTGTCTTCTAGTCTTGTCTCTGACCAACTGGTAGCTATCCAGGTTTTGAGTACTTGAACTAGCATCGTCTGCACTGTCGTTTCTGATTCCTCCTGTCTTGGAATATCTTGTCCTACTGGTCCTTTCTCCTTTTGTTCTGGCTCTATCTCTAGACTTATGGTCTTCGTGACTTCTGAATCATCGGACTTCTCCAAGCTGTTCAAGTCCTTAAACATTTGATCCTCACGAAAGATCACATTTCTGCTTATCACACATTTCTGATCTTCTATCAGCCAAACCTTGAAGCCTTTAACACCTTCAGGGTAGCCGGTGAAGACTCCTTTCTTTGCTCTTGGATTCAGCTTGCCTTGATCTGAATGAACATATGCGATACAACCAAATCTTCTTAGGTTCTCAAGACTCGGCATATGAGATGTCCAGAGCTCTTTTGGTACCGAAAAATCCAATACTGATGATGGAGTCCTGTTTATCAAGTAAACAGCTGTGGCTGCTGCTTCAGCCCAGAATTTGGTGCTAAGCCCGCTCTCGCTTAGCATGCTACGTACCTTGTTCATAATGGTTCGATTTAACCTCTCTGCCACCCCATTCTGTTGGGGCGTGTAGGTACATGTGCGGTGCCTGATGATTCCCTCATCCTTACAGAATTGGTCAAACTGTTGGTTACAGAACTCAAGACCGTTGTCTGTCCGCAACTTCTTAACTTTTCGGTCAGATTGATTTTCGACCATCTTCTTCCATTCCACAAAGTTCTTGAAAGCTTCGTCCTTGAACTTTAAGAAATAGATCCAGACTTTCCGAGAATAGTCATCCGTGAAAGAGATGAAGTATTGACTATCACATCATGCAGAACGACTGTTGTACCATCTGAATTCTCAAACTTGACAGAACCAACTCCTTTGACATCCGCAAGAGAGTCATTTGCCATGCGAACACTTCCCTTTGAAGTGTCCGTGAGCTCAAGAAAAACTTCTTTCCTTGGAGTCATGTGGAACGTGCAACCCGTGTCCATGATCCATTCCTCAACCTTTTGTTCTGAACTTGTGAGATTCACTTCTGCGACTAGCAGTCCAATCAGGTCAGTTGCATCATCCTTTGCATTCGCTGATTCACCCTTGTTCTGATTCTGACCTTTTCCCTTATTTCTTTCTAGCCACTTGTAACACTGTTTCTTGTAATGGCCCTCTTTACCACAGATCCAACAGGTTCTTTTTCCGTCTTTGCCAGGAGACTTTGAGCGAGACTTGCCTCTATCTTTACCTGCATTGTTAGTCCGAGAATCCGATCTACCTCTACTATAATGGCTTTCACCACTACTCTTAGTACTAGGAGCATCACTATATTCTGATTCCTTAGACTTAGCAGAACTAACTACCTCATCGAATGATATCGTAGTTCTACTATACTTCAAGGTTTCTCTAAGAGAATCATATCTAACAGGCAAAGCATTTAAGAGTAAGACAGCTTGTACCTCATCTGGTATTTCGATGCTCAGGTTGCATAGGTCCGTGATTAGCTTGAGGAAGTCGTCCACGTTCTCATTGATTGTCTTTCCATCTTGCATCCGAAACGAGTAGGCCTTGAGTTGCGCGTGAACACGGTTTGGCAACGTCTTTGCCATGTATAGCTCATCTAAGAGCTTCAGAGCTTGTACAGTCGTGACACACTTGTCCAGTTTCCTTAGGACCTTGTCACCTACGCCCATAAAGATCATGTTCAACGCCTTCTCATCGCGTTCCAACCAAGATTCCTCATCCGAGACTTCCTTCTTCTTGGAGTCTTCTTGTTCTTCATCGGAGTCCTTTGCTTCTTGTTTCGGTCTTTCGACGAGAACATCCTTCAAGCCTTGGACTGTAAGATGTGCGAGTAGCCTTCTCTTCCAGAGACCGTAGTCGCTGGTGCCGTCGAACATCGTAAGCTTGACCTTAACCTTGTGCGTCGCCATCTTGAAATCGCGAGCTTCGATTTCTTTTTCTTCGAGCTTGGAGACCAGAGAACCTGGCTCTGCTACCAATTTGTGCGAACTAACGCCTGGATCTAGCTCTCTCACTCTCGAAGAACACACGCACATGATGTACGAGTTTTAAACCCTATTTTCCTACTGCAAGTGCACAGCAAATCGTAGTAGTACTTAGGGGTCGATCCCACGAAGACCAAGTATTACACTATGGTTTTGTAAGCTAGATTTAGAGCTAAGACAAAATAGATTGATTTGGTAACAAGCAACAGAACTAAAATCGAAGGTAAAAACTATATTAAGCAAGCGTTAGGTCAAGGAATTTCGCAGGCAATTCAGAGCAACGGATCAAACAACTATTCAGGCAATGATTAAGCACAAGTCTAGAACTCAAACATAAAGATGATATCAATCCACTCTCATGGTATCAATATCTTTGTCTAACAACCTAGAAATCCTAACTCTCGTTGGTTCTAGCAAATCGCAGACAAGCTTTAGATCAGGTTTGATATGTTCACAATTCTCCAATACATCTACTCTCGCAGGTAATGAATAAATTGCTCACCAAAGTTTCTTCTAGCAACCTATCAACTCTCGCTGTCTAAGCTAACCTAACATCAATGAATCAAGTGATCAAATCAATCCAAGCATTAAGATCAACAAGGTGAAGACATCGATTTGAATAGCCTATTTGTGTTTAACCCTAAAGCTCATGAATTCCTTTGAAAACCTTAACCTAACTAAGAGATCTACTCAGACATAATTAAGGAAGAAGAAAACATAGAGATTAAATGAAAACAAAGCATCGATATTAAAGTAAAAGAATAGGGTTCAGAAATCTTCTCCAGATGTTGCAGAGATTCTTCTCCCAAAAATAATACAAAGCTCTCTAGAGAATAGGAAAACTAAAGTAGAAAGTAGAAAATAAAAGGCAGGATGTAAAAGATGATAAAAAACCTAAAACTAAGAGGAGTATATATAAGAAGGCATAGGCGGCAGGAAGGGCGGCTGCTTCCTTTTAAAGTCGGCGGGATTAGGTTAAGTTGTCTCCTTTTAATTCTCTTCCGCGACAGCGAGCATGTGCTCGTTTGGTGGCCGAAAATTGCGAGCATGTGCTCGCCGATTGGAGTTGGTGATACTTTGCAGGATTTTCCTTCTTTTCTTCAATTCTTGTTCTTTTCTGTTCAAGGGTTCCAAATGCTCCAAACTCCAATTTCAGCTCCAAAGCTACCTAAAATCTCCTGAAATAAACTCAAAAACTCTAAAAAGCAATTAGATAATAAGGTTAGAATGGTCAAAATCCCAACATATCAATTCCCCCAGACTTAGATCTTTGTTTGTCCTCAAACAACTAGAACCTAAACCGAGAAGAAAGAGTTGAAAACAGGGATCTCACAATCTCAATCAGAATAATCGCACCAACTGTTTAAACCTAATCCACATTCTTTATGAACCAATCCAAAGATCGACCACCATGTACTTCTCCTTAGCCACATCGCAGTTTTTCCAGATTAACTCCACAAAATCTCAACTTCATCCACTATCCATCATTGCATAGAGACTAACAATGCTTTCAATGCCAAGAACCTTATAGACTCTTTCCCATATTATACCTTGACAAATACAACCATGTAATCCACCTATTTGGTACTCTTTCTCTCCCCCAGACTTATTCTTTTCTCATACTCTGCATTGATCTTTTGATCATCTTTTTTTTTTTTATGATTGTCTTTCTCTTTTCTTTTTTTTTATTGCAAAGGTGTGACGAATAATGGGGTCATGGGAAATTTTCCTCTCCCTCGTTTCCACCTTTGTGTGATCATTCCTTTCAAAGTAAAATAATGGGGTCATGGAAATTTTCCTACCCCTTTACTCAAAAGAAAATCATCTCATCTTTTCATTTGTTTCTCAGGATCTTTAGAATAAGGGAGAGAGTACCATAAGCTTTTCACAACAGCCGCAGATGTCAGGTATGAATGAGAGAATCAAGCTCTTTGATCACCAGCTACAGTTGAAAGATCTCTGTCAATAGCTCAGGTTTGTAAAATCTGCTGAAAATATGGGTGTTTCTAGTGGACTGGCCAGACTTTGGATTTTTCATTAGTCTTAGCTGAATAGATCCTAAAGATATGGTCACTAAGTAAAAACAGCCAGCTCAATATTCTAAGAGATGTTCATAAATCCCAATCAAAATTTTGACCCAATAAAATGGACTGACTCTAAAAAAGAAAATAAAGAAGACTCAAAAACACGAAGTAAAGTAAGATTCAAGGTACGAACCTCCCCCAGACTTACTTCACACCGTCTCGGTGTGAAAATGAGCCAGAGAAGAGGTGTAGAAAATTTACCTGGGTCTGCAGGGCAGAGCAGCAAGGCGGAGCAGGTGCTCCGGAATATAAGTGGGTGCTCGCCTTTTGTTTTTTTTTTTTTTTTTTCTGAAACAAAGAAAACCAAAACCAAAAATCAAAAGCAAAAGAGAATAAAATAAAAAAAACACTTACCAGTGGGTTGCCTCCCACCAAGCGCTTGGTTTAAGTCATTAGCTTGACTTTGGTGCCATGTATCAATCAGGTGGGGCTTCAGAGCTGGCTCCAAAACAAACTCCATAATCAGGCATCCTCATGTTCAGAACCGTACTCAGCATTGCATTGACAACACCAATACCCTTCTCTTTCAACTCTGATGGAAGAATAGCCCTAACTCTAGAGAAAGATTTAGGATGACCTTTGCACTTCACCTTGTAGTCAACCGAGTTTCCATCATATCCTTGAGGGATCAAAGTCATTTGAGGACCTCCCGTGATCCTTTTGCTCTGCACGTTTTCTCGCGTCTTTGCCTTCGCCCTAAATTTCCCGGGTGGTGGAGCAGGTGCTAGCGGGATTGGAGCATGTGCTTCTTCTCTATCCACTGCTGAGATGCAAGAGGCGTGTGTGGTGGTTCCTGTAGGAACGGCTTTGTAGAAAACCGTTTTGTCGATCTTGGAAAAACAGACTCGCTTATTAGGCATATCAATGATTGCACCCACTGTAGCCATGAATGGTCTTCCGAGAAGCAAGTGCATATCATACCCTTCTCGCATCTCCGCAACCTGAAAATCGGTTGGAACTAGGCAATCCCCTATTTGGACAGGTAGATCGTGAATGCTGCCAGACGATGTTGTTGAGGAGGAGTTTGCAAATCGAAGATTCATTCGACTAGGTCTTATCTCAGAGATTTTCAACTTCTCTGCAAGAGCTTTTGACATGAGATTGACACTAGACCCAGAATCACAAAGAGCTTCTTTGAATTCAACTCCTGTAATGGAGCATGGGACCAAGAACTTTCCAGGATCTTCAACCTTAGGCAATACCCTCAATGGTGGTGTACTCCTTGCTTCTACAAAGATCGCTTTAATCTCTTCCTGAGTCTCTCTGCAGTTCCAAAAGAAATCAAGTATGGGGCGATTTTCCAAGGCTTCTTCAAAAGAGATTTCCTTAGGAATCCTTCTCACCATCTTCTTAAAATCAGCTAGCTTCTCTGCACTGATAGACCCCCTCTGATCTCTAGGTGGAATTGGATAAGGAACTTTAGGAATGTAAATCCTCGCTGGAGGACTTCCTGCAGGTTGGGTGGGAGCATCTCGGGGGAGCATGTGCTCGCGGGTAGCGAGCATGTGCTCTGTCGGAGAGATGGAGTGCTCACTCATTTTTTCTACGCCAGGATCAATCAAACGAGGGTAAGAGGCAGGTACTCCAGATAATGAGGCGTAATCCATCTTCTTTTCTACGCCATGAGAAAATATTTCTCCCTTGAGCGGGTGCTCCTCAGCTTGAATTGCAGAATTGACATATCCGATCCTAGGATTCACCTCTACTCTTCCTGGAAGAATTCCTGATGCCTCAGCAGTTTGACCAATCTGAATCTCAAGCTTCTTCACGTGAGTGCAAACAGCTTCGAACTTACTATGGAGATCATTGTACATGCTGTCCACCTTGACATTGATCTCATTAGCAGATTTCTGTTGGCTGAGTAGAACCAACTGCATAAGAGATTTCAGCTCGTCATGGGAGTTAGACGCCTGAGCTTGAAAGCTCTGATTCTCCACATAGCCTTCATTCACGTAGTTCACCTCAACATATTGCTCATAGCTTCTATTCGCGCAAAGCTGGACACTTCTCTGATGTCTCTCCAACAACAAGCTCACTTTTGCGGCCAGCTCATCAATCTTCTGCGATTCAACACTGCTGACATATCTATTCTTATCATACTCATGGCAGCGATTTCCAGAACTTGTAGCCAAGTTCTCAATCAGCTCAAACGCGCCTTCCTTCGATCTGGTGTAGAAATTTCCATTGCTGGCTGCATTCAGGGCGTTTCTGCTTTCCCAATCAACACCATCATAGAATGTGCTCAGGATCTGCTCATCGCTGAACCCATGGTGAGGGCAATCTCTGCGGTACTCCTTGTACCTTTCCCACGCTTCGCAAAAAGCCTCTCCAGACTGTTGTTGGAACGACAAGATCTTATTCCGCAGAGATGCAGTTTTGGACTTAGTGTAGAACTTGTCCAGGAATGCCGACCTAGCATCAGCCCATGTCACCAGAGATCCAGGTGGTAACGACTTCAGCCAGCGTGAAGCTTTGTCAGCAAGAGAGAAAGGGAACAACTTGCACTTCAGGAAATCTGGAGGTACACCACTCGAACCGGTTGTGCTGCAGATTTCTTCGAAATCGTCAATATGGTCCATCGGATTTTCTGCAGGTAAGCCGTGAAACAAGTGTTGTTTCACCAATGCGATCATCTGAGGTTTGATCTCGTAGTCCTGCCTCTGAATTGTGGGTGGAATGATTGCGGTTCTGTTTTGGTAGTAAGCATGAGGCGCATGAATGTCCCCAATGGAACACTTTTGCTGTGGTTGTAGCTGTTGTTGCAACTGTTGCATCTGCTGTTCTATCCTTCGAATTTCAGCAGCTACATAGCCACTAGCAGCTCGCTCGTCGGTTTCGTCGCCCATGTTGGCTGGATCCGACTTCTTCTTCTAATCAGCTCGTTCTAACCTTGCTATCTCCTGATTGTCCTGAACACACAAGAGAAGAAAAGAAGAACAAGTTAGTAAATCTTAGACTAAAAATTTTGCCGAAAACCAAAGGTAATAATTTGGTCCCCGGCAACGGCGCCAAAAACTTGATGTACGAGTTTTAAACCCTATTTTCCTACTGCAAGTGCACAGCAAATCGTAGTAGTACTTAGGGGTCGATCCCACGAAGACCAAGTATTACACTATGGTTTTGTAAGCTAGATTTAGAGCTAAGACAAAATAGATTGATTTGGTAACAAGCAACAGAACTAAAATCGAAGGTAAAAACTATATTAAGCAAGCGTTAGGTCAAGGAATTTCGCAGGCAATTCAGAGCAACGGATCAAACAACTATTCAGGCAATGATTAAGCACAAGTCTAGAACTCAAACATAAAGATGATATCAATCCACTCTCATGGTATCAATATCTTTGTCTAACAACCTAGAAATCCTAACTCTCGTTGGTTCTAGCAAATCGCAGACAAGCTTTAAGATCAGGTTTGATATGTTCACAATTCTCCAATACATCTACTCTCGCAGGTAATGAATAAATTGCTCACCAAAGTTTCTTCTAGCAACCTATCAACTCTCGCTGTCTAAGCTAACCTAACATCAATGAATCAAGTGATCAAATCAATCCAAGCATTAAGATCAACAAGGGTGAAGACATCGATTTGAATAGCCTATTTGTGTTTAACCCTAAAGCTCATGAATTCCTTTGAAAACCTTAACTTAACTAAGAGATCTACTCAGACATAATTAAGGAAGAAGAAAACATAGAGATTAAATGAAAACAAAGCATCGATATTAAAGTAAAAGAATAGGGTTCAGAAATCTTCTCCAGATGTTGCAGAGATTCTTCTCCCAAAAATAATACAAAGCTCTCTAGAGAATAGGAAAACTAAAGGTAGAAAGTAGAAAATAAAAGGCAGGATGTAAAAGATGATAAAAAACCTAAAACTAAAGAGGAGTATTTATATAAGAAGGCATAGGCGGCAGGAAGGGCGGCTGCTTCCTTTTAAAGTCGGCGGGATTAGGTTAAGTTGTCTCCTTTTAATTCTCTTCCGCGACAGCGAGCATGTGCTCGTTTGGTGGCCGAAAATTGCGAGCATGTGCTCGCCGATTGGAGTTGGTGATACTTTGCAGGATTTTCCTTCTTTTCTTCAATTCTTGTTCTTTTCTGTTCCAAGGGTTCCAAATGCTCCAAACTCCAATTTCAGCTCCAAAGCTACCTAAAATCTCCTGAAATAAACTCAAAAACTCTAAAAAGCAATTAGATAATAAGGTTAGAATGGGTCAAAATCCCAACATATCAGCACACAAGAACGAAAAGAAACGAGACACAACGATTTTGTTTACCCGGTGTTCGATTGTCTCTTCCGCCACCTTGGGAAGAGGTCTACTCACCGTGGTCGGATTGCTCCGACGTTTCACTATATTCCGGCGATTGAACCACCGCCAATTACAGTATTCTCCGTCGCTCTCTCTCTATCCCTTAGCTGAATTAACACTCTAATCAGCTCTACTAACTAACCCGATTACAAAGCCTTATAAACGAATAAGCTAACCCGAGAGAGAGACCAACGGTACAATCAATTACAACCTTAACCGGATCTAAACAATCACATCTAAAGCCTCTATTTAACTCAGAGACTTACCAACACTTAGAACAAGTGAAGACCTTGGCTACAAAACCTTCACTGTTCATAGCCTGACACTAAACAAGCGGAAGATATTTCACGACCTTGACCCTGAGTTGTTCAAGGAATGCCTTGCTAAGTTCAAAGAAGATGAATCAAAGCAAATTGAAACTAAAGCAAAACGTGAAGCTCTCTCTGCAATGGTTTTTGAGGCTATATCAACAATCAATGATGAAAAAGGTTGTGACGACATGTCCTAACTGTTCTAAAAATGAAATCCTCAAAATAGCTGCAGAAAGAAGTGGAAGGTCTCTCCACGGATCATAACTCTCTTGGAATCAAAGAAGAGATTAAGAAATCAAAAGGTTTTGCAATGGAGAAGAAAAGGGTTCTCGAGGAAGAGAAAGTTCAATTTACAAACACATTTTTAAAATTTTATAAATTGTGTAAGCATCATTATAAATATCTATGAGACTTTATATATTTATAGATTGTGGAAGCATCATTAGATAAAAAGATCTGTTTCAGTCAACTTAGAAAATCATTAATCACTAAAGCTTCTTCTTTTTTTCTTTATGGGTGTTACAAACTCAAATCTAAAGGCTACAAAGTCCCCATAAATTTTTATAAAGGCTTATAAATTGTTTCAAAATTTTGTTCGGAATTTATAAAATATATTTATAAGGCCTTATAAATAGTTTTAAAAACCCTTCTAAAAAATACTATCAAACATAAATGTTTTAATCCTTAAAAATTATTTATAAACTACTAATAATAAAACTCTTTATAAAATGATTTATATAACACTTATAAATAATTTTTAAACTTTTATAAAAGATTTATAAGCCCTCAGATCAAAAATTATTAGCCCTGATCATAAATAGATTTATAAACCCTTATAAATTTTTTTATAAACCTTTATTTATAGGCCCTTATAAATGATTTATAGGCCCTTATCAACGTTTTATAATCCCTTATAAAATAATTTATAAACAAGTATAGGAAGATGGGTCATTTACCTCATGACTTATAAAAGATTTATTTATCTTTTATAAAAATATTTATAAAGCCTTTATATGAGATTTATAAAACATATTTAAAAGATTTATAAACATTTATAAATACTTATCAATGCTCTATAATCTCTTCTAATTAAGTGTAGGAAGACATATTAGCTCTTGACTTATAAAATATGTATAAAGGCTTTATAAAAGATTTATACAACCTTTATAAATAATTTCATAAACAGTTATCAATGCTTTTTATAATCTATGTCTACTGCAGGCATATGCATAGCAATCTATGTCTACTGCAGGCATATGCATAGTTCTATATGGTTTTATAGAGTTTTATAACCGCTTATAAATATTTTTATAAGGTTTTATAAATATTTTTTATAAGGCTTTATCAACAGTTTTATAAGGTTTTCTAATCAGTTTTATGAAGCTTAATAGTTCTAGTTTTTATAAGATTTTATAAGGCTTTCTAAACAGTTTTATGAAGCTTAATAGTTTTAGCTTTTATAAGATTTTATAATCCTTATGATTTTAAGATAAATAGGTTTGTAAGGCTTTATAGTTCTGGTTTTATATGATTTTATAGATTTTTATAAAAATGGAATCTAAATTCATCAATCTTACTCGATCCACTCTTAGGTAAATAGTTTTATAAGGCTTTATAAATATTTTAATAAAGCTTTATAAATATTTTATATGGCTTTATAAATATTTTTTTAAAGCTTTATAAATATTTTTTATTAAAGCCTTATAAATGGTTTTATAAACCCTTATAAATAATTTTATAAACGTTTATAAATAATTTTATAAGCCTTTATAAAAAAATTATAAACAAGTGTAGGAAGATACCATTTAGCTCATGACTTATAAAATATTTATAAAAAACTTTTATAAAAGATTATAAACATTTATAAATAATTTTATAAGCCTTTATAAGCCTTTATAAAAGGTTTTACAAACCTTTATAAAAATGTATAAATCATGTATTTATATTGGTTTAATAAGTCATTGTAGATAGATTTTTATAAACCCTTATAAATATTATTTGAAGTGTTTAAAAACCATTTGGTTACCAAAAAAGAAAAAAGGGTTTAAAAATATTTTCTAAGAGCTTATAAATGATTCTATAAGAGTTTTTATAAGGGTTTATAAATTATTTATAATAGTTTATAAATTTTTTATAATATTTTATAAATTATTTATAATATTTTATAAATTATTTATAAGGGTTTATAAAACCATTTATAAGTTTGGTTATTTTATAAGATTTATAAACCCTTATAAATTCTCAATAAAGTTGTTAAATTTTGTGTAATACATTTTTGTATGATTTATAAACCCTTATAAATAGGTTTGTCAATCCTTATAAATAGTTTTGTAATTCCTTATAAATGATTTTATAAACTCTTATAGATGATTTTATATACCTTTATAAATTATTTATAAACCATTATTAATTCCACATAAGATATATGTTTATTAAGTTGTGTAAAACGGTTTTATATAATTTATAAACCCTTATAAATCTACATTCTTATGATTATAAATTAATTTTTAACCCTTATTGGAACTTATAATCCTTATAAGTCCTTATAAAAGTTTTATAAACCTTTATAAAGTTTATAAAACTTATACATATGCAAAAAAAATTATAAGGTTTTATAAAGTATTATAAGCTCTTGAGAGTTTCATGTGGAAGGGTAAGCTCCTCAAGTACTTAAAAAAGCTTTAAAGGGAACCACTTTGAAAAGAAGAATAAAAAGGTGAAAATGAGTTATAGAGTTCTTATCTTCCTTATTAGAAATTAACCCATATGTTTCATCAAACAGAAACTTAGAATCAAGAAACGAAATTCGAGTATCTCCTAAGCCGATGACTAAGAGTTTCAAGAGGAGGATTATTACAATTGCTTAACTATTAAAACAGAAAAAGGCCAACTCTAGTTTATTTTGGCGCCTTTGTTGAGTTGTTCAGCTTCTTTGAGCTTGCGACCAAGAGCAAAGGCCAATAGTGGAGGCACTGCATTACCAATCTGCCTATGCTTGTGTATTATGTTCCCTTCGAACTCATAGCTATCCGGAAACCCCTGTCACAATTTTCATAATACCAAATCAAGTTTCTGTTGCTACAAGACTTTGTCTTAAAACAGAAGAATACGTTCTTTTTATTGATATATATTATTACCTGAGATCGGGCGCATTCACGGACAGTGAGAATCCTGTCTTGGTCAGGATGGAAGCACATTCCAACTTTACCCATGGGCTGAGGATCAGTGATTTAGGTTGAAAAGTTGCCTTCCCAATCTAATCTCCCAAAGAGTCCCTTCCACTGGTTGTGGCGCTTTGCCGTGTTTGGTAGACACCATGGAATCAAATCAACCACTTGCCCATTTGATAACGTCACATGTAATATAGAGTAAACAAATAAGTTGTGATCTTTTATTCTAAGAAAATAGTTTAGTGAGATGAATAAGAAGACTCTCTGACCTTTTCGTCTGGGAGGTCACGCCAATCAGAACCTGGCCTCTTTGGGATTTTCTTACATCTAATGAGATTTAGTTCGTTCATCTCTTTGCAGATGTGATCAGTGAGAACGATCTTGTTTCCTCTTATCTCCTTTTGGAACCACGAGATTGGTTGAACTTCATACTGCAAGGACACAAGAATTTTCAAATGTTTGTTGTGTATGTGCATCGTTTATTCTCCCGATGTGTTGACCACACATACCTCTTTGTTCGTCTTGGACTCTCCGTTCTGTACTGGTGGAAGATCGCCAATTGTGTCTCTTACAGTGATCGGACGGAAAGGCGCGCCATGCTGAGTACTGCGAACAGCAGCATAGTGTACACCTTTGGATAGTGAGATTTTCAACTCCGGAACACCGAAGATGGACTCCTTCAGCTCCTTTGAGTAAACCTTAACCTTTATAAATTATCCTTATGAGATTTTATAAACCTTTATAAATTATTGGTACTGTCACACTTATATGGTGTGCTTTCAACTCCTTCAGCTCCTTTGAGTAACTCTGGAAGCTGCGCTATTAGGTCAGATGACCTCCCATGTCTCAGTACGATCGAACCAGAGACACCTTGAACATGATACAGAACCAAGTATCAAGTTATACGAATCATAAAAGCAAAAAAAAGGAGTATCGACTTATGCAGCAAGCATTGTAAGTTGAACTTAAGATAAGCCAATAAAAAAGTTGCTTATCTGTAATACAGAATTCGAAATAGAGTACAAAGAGCAGCATCCGACTTACTACAGACCAATTAAATTACAAAGACAACATATGCACATTACACAATTTGCCATAACATTAGATAGTTAGCTTCCTGGTACGAATTCTTGACGCAAATCGATTGAACACGAATTCATTCCTAACAAGAAAGAAGAAATCTAAAGCTCCATCAAAACCACCTCTACAATTGACGCTGTGAACAAAACATAGTTCAATAGCAAAGCAGAGATTTTGAACCATTCTTGCATAATGATCCATCGAATTATATAAAACTTTATAAAACTTTGTATATGATCCATCGATTGAACACGAATTCATTCCTAACAAGATAGAAGAAATCTAAAGCTCCATCAAAACCACCTCTACAATTGACGCTGTGAACAAAAAACATAGTTCAATAGCAAAGCAGAGATTTTGAACCATTGTTGCATAATGAGACTAGATACGGAATCGCATTAACGAGAGAGAGAGAGCCAAATCGAAATCCTCAACTTCGTCTTCTTTCTCTTCAACTTCTGCGATAATCCATCAAAATCCAAAATCAGAAACCGAAAAAACAGATCGAACAAGAAAATCAATTGGAATATGGAACTTGAATCATCAAAACAGTAACTAACCATGAGCATATAGGATCGAAGCAAATGGATCCGGCGAGGCGAGATTCCGGCGAAGTGGTTGCCGGTGAGATGAAGCCGGCGAAGCATAGTAGGAAGATGAGATAGATCGAGGAAGTAAAAGAAAATAATGTTTAATTGTTAGGTTACTTTCGTCATTTTCACATAAAAAGAAGTGTAAAGATGAAAATGTTCTCCCTGCTTGTGTAAAACTGAAAAAGTGTATCAAGGAAAATGCATTTTTGAAATTTTCCCTTTTCTATATTTTTATTCATTGCCACATTAAGGGGTGTATTCAACTAAGGATTTGAGGTGATTTGTTTTAAAATCATAAATCTACTGTTATTCAACCATGAATTTTAAAAACCATTTAAAAATTCAGTGTTATTGAACTTGTGATTTTAAAATATACCCTCAAATCTAATATTATTGGAATTATTTTAAGTGATGAATTTCAGGAGATTTGCTGGGATTTGAAAGTGTTTTGGTGCAATTGCTTAGTTAAAAATATTAAAATCAAATTTCATGGTTATAGATAGGATTGTAGAGTTTTTTGATTAAAATCATTTCATCTTCCCTAATTCACTCAAAATCATCTCAAAACTCAAATCATCTCAGATCTCAAGATTGAATACATCCCCTAAATGTTTATGACTTTTTAAGGTGAATCAAAATTCTCTCTATGATTTGATATACAACAATCTCTATCACTCATTGAAACCTGTTTTCAAGAATCCAATAAGTATTACTTAAAGTCATATACAAAATACACTAATGTAACTGAAACGTGTGCTTTTTATTTTATTTTAATTTTGTTTTCCGAGAATTTTAATAAATTGTTCCCTATTACCTTTTCTCTTTCACCATATTATTTCTAAAACTCCTTAAAAAATAAAATATCCATCCGTCTGAGTCTTAGACGAAATTCTCTCCTTATCATTCAACTCCCGAAATTCTCTTCCTTATCATTCAACTCTAGTGTGTATGTTATTTAGGCAAAGTGCTTTTGATGGGTGACGTGCGAGTGTATGATATCGAAGGGTTTTGTGATTTCAGATTGAGAAGCATGAAACGGGAAGTTTCTTAACAGAGATTTAAAGGTGAAGAGGCTTAGTGTTTGTTTGAAGCTAAGAAGAACTAAAGTGACTTGAATTCTCCTTTTATGTAAAAGACTTAAAGATTATGGTACAAGAAAAGTCGAACTGAAACAAATATAATATGCAACCCTATGGTTGTGAATCCGCTATGGTCTTGTGATTTTTGTCAACATGTCCATCAGATAGGCTTTCGAAAAGCCACAGTGAGCTTACGGATGGAGGATCATATTTTGATGTCGGCTGTTCTGTTAAGAAAAGATTGAAACCTCTCGAATGCATATCGAGAAAAAACAGTCTTTGAAGTCTTTTGCGAGTAACACCAAATTTGCTTGTGGTTGATATGGTAGATCAATCTCCAGTGCCCATAATAGAATCTCAACTAACATTATATCATCTCTACCATCTTTAACCCCTGCAAATTACAGACAAAAAATATAAGGAAACAAAGAAAAGAAGAGAGAAATTAAAGAAAGGATTTAAAATTCACCTTCCGGTATGAAACTGATACTGATTCCGGCGGCACCCTCATATTTCTTTATCAGCTCTCTCGGGGTTTTCATATCTGCGACCAAGAAGATTGACAGAGGACCAAAATAGCCCTTATCCTCAAGAGCTGATTTGATCTTCATATAAAAGGAATTGGGATCAAGACGTTCAGGGATTGGGAAATCATTCAGGTCCCAAAAGACACCTGTAATGCCCTCTGCGGAATTTCACAAAGCGTACAACGAGTAATCAATTAGGGAAAAAACAATTTCAACCAAAACAGAAAGATATAGATAGATCTTACCTGCGTATGATTCTTGTAACCAAGCGAGTCCCGGCTCCGCCAACTTGGACATAGGTTAGTTTTTAGGGTTTCGTTTTTTGGTGGTCATATGGCCTAATTTCTCTATAAAATAGTTTTTTTTTTCTTTCATTTTTAATTAAAAACTTTTTCAAGTAAGGATCAAGAGCATGATTAACGGATATATTTGGCAGTTCTTTTTTTTGGTAGGCATATTTGGCAATTCTTACAGCAATTCTTAGAACTAGTCGAGCTGCTAACCCCGCGCATGCGCGGGGTGGTACTCCGTTGGTTATATGTTATTTTCTTCATATTATATTTAGTTTTAATAAAACTTCATCATCCATAATATTTTAATATTTATTTGTTCGTTTATGTATATTTTAAGAAATACTATATCATTATATAATATTCTGTCACAATACGTATAAATTTTGAGAGAAGCTAAGCGAGTGCAAAAAATAAATTTCCAAAATCTCCCATTGAACATAGTATTTGCGATTAGCTAAGTGAAATATTAAAGAAAATAATTAAAACAATCTGTTTATGGTTTTTAAGAAAGGAAGATATTGCAAACGTTTGATTCCTTATTTTTGTCTTTTGCTAAGCGTTTGCAAATGTTTGATTCCTTATTTAAGAAAGGAAGATATTGCAAACGTTTGATTCCTTACTTTTTTTTTTTTTTGATTAACCTGGGGGTATCCCGAGCTTTGGCTCAGACTAATCCCCAAGGGGCACGTGACCCACGGGTAGGCTCGCGCACCGTGTTTGCAAATGGGCCGTAAGCAAGGACTCATACCCGTGTGGTGTCCAGAAGAGGTAAGTTTGTTTCCAAGGTCGCTCGAACTCGGGTTTGGGAGTTTCACCCTTCACCTTTGCCCCTCAAACCGCTTGGACTACCTCATCCGGATGTTTGATTCCTTACTTGAATGGTAATTTGTTTAATTTTTGGATAATTTTATTTCATAATAAAAGATGATAAATATCCATACACTTGTCTTGTCTATTATAATATTTCAAACAAATTGAAAGAACATTACATTGATTTAAATTTGAATTTAATATTTATAAATTTAATTTCATATAGAAGTATATATTTTATTCTTAGATTTCCAACCCAAATGCATCATGATAATCTCTATCAAGAATTGTATTTATTGATTCATCATGGACCAGTTTCTGATTGGGTGTTTAGATCCAGAAAAGCTCGGAATAAAGTTATTTGTAATGACGGATTAAGATGACGAAGATTTCAAATTGGGCCAAAATCATAGAATTCATATCTCTAATTATTAATAGATCTTTAAAGTTTTAACACTGTTAAGTTATATAGAATTTAGTGTACACAAAATTTTCCTAAATGAATTTAAACTGGTAATCTATCATACATAGATACCCTCTTTTTCCGAGTCAAAACCAATAAATTCTTTTGATTCAGACGTATTTTATGATCCATTCAATAGTAAACTAATTTGTTATTTTATGCAATCATCAATGTCACACGTACACGGATGCCGGGTCGATTGCGAATTCCATGAATCTACATGCATTTCGAGTTTTGTAAAAGACAGAACAATGAACTCAATAATTTGATTTTATTTGCACTTTATGGAGAGAGGCCAAAAGGTATTTCAATTTAACTGTATTCCGTGAGCCCAAAAGTTCAAAAAACGGCAACGACGACTTTTTTAACCAAAATAAAGAACTTGAAAAAAAGGCTATGTGACAGGCTGACAGCAATAGAATGAGGATACATGGCGTGGTTTTATATATAAGATTGTTCTCACTGGTTGTTTCTTTTTTTTGGTAATAATCTCACTGGTTGTTTCTTATTTTAATTTTGTTTGCTTTGTTATGCGAATGTTTTTTTTCTAGACCGACTAAACCAACCGATACTATTGGATTATACGTTTAAGTCAGATTTTCACATGTGTGGTTTGTTTCTTGTAGCAGTTAGGTTTCATCGTCCTCACCCGACGAAGGATATTATGTCTTTACGATATCTTTTTATATAATCCAGTCATAGTGCCAACAATTTTCAAATATGACTGTGGTGGTTTGAAATCATTTTTGTCCATCTGTACACAAGTATATGCTTGTCTTCCTCTTCAATCTTCAGGTTTGTTTTTTTCTTTCTCAAGCTTCCTAAAGTTGACTTTCGAATTCAGGCTTTCGTTGCTTCTTTTTCTGGAAGGTGCTATAATCTTCCAGAAACGCACCAAATTTTTGTTCTCTGAATCTCTTGATCATCGGTTGTTTGTTTTATAGAGCCTGCCTAGAAAACACGTAAACGCGAACACAAAACACACGTAACTCACATAGCCTTATTCAAAGACCACCACATTCAATAATGTCTTGAAAGACAAGCGAACACTTAACACACCTAAAACTTATTCAAATACCACAATCCAAAATATATTGAAAGACAAGACACTTGACTCGCTCAAACTTATTGAAAGATAACGCTCCATAGTACTTTTTCAAAGAAAGACCTCAGATTGATACGATACTTAAATACATAATGGGACGATGATATACATAAGGACTTTCACATCTTCAAACACTCGACTTGAAGCGACATATGCTCTTGCGTTCCATCCATATTTCTCCTAATGATAGCATCGTAGTCTCGACTGATGGCGCGGGTTTTGAATGCAATGTAGAAGATTGCATTCTCTGCCTTCTTCGACTCCACATCTTCTCTGGTTTGCACAATAATCTTTCTCAACTCAAACGGCTGTGCCCACCTCAGTTTTTCCTGCAAGACAAGACCAAGGGATGATTAACCTACACGAGTTCATCATCTTTGTTGTATTTGAGTATAATCCTTTTGCCTCAGCATGAAGCGTCCACACGTGGTAAAGAAGGCAAGTTCCGCATAGAGATGAAGTCATTCCTTCTATTCTTCCACCTCTGATTCTTTCATCTCGTAGTATTGTAGATTATGAGTTGCCTCCTGAGGCACTTAATGGGGCATGTCATCTTTGAGGAAATCATCGACGGCAAATCTGTCAAAGGCCGCAGATAGGTCGCCTTCCACATCTGAGGTCATACCAATAAAGATGGAACATATTAGACACAGAAACAAAAAAGAAGTTGGTTTGAGCACCTAAATGACAATTTATCTGGAGTAATCATAGTGGAGCAACGTTTCTTCAAACCTCATTATACCGAACCCTTGCTTGGAAGCCGCGAGTGGAAGTAACTACTCCGGTATCTATGGCCATACTGATAATAAATAAATCCCGAAGTTGTAAGTTCGTCTCCTACAAGATCAAAATAAGACCAAGTTCACTTAAAAGTTAAAACCAGTACAAGTTATACAAACCAATAATATAGTAGACAGAGGAGAGAAGCTAAATTGAGAGAGAGAGAGCTAGAGACTAATTTAGCTTTTGAAGATTATAGCGATGAAGTCCTGGTGAGAGAGTTAGAATCAAAATCCCAAACCCTGAATAAACATATTCAATCTTCTCTCGAGATTCCAGTAGCCCCGATGGTGACCGAAAGCCAGGAATGGTGTAAAGCGGTACGTAGGGGGAGCGTGGTATAAGGTCTTCATCATGGTCATCATCATGGTGAGATGGTGCAGAGGGCAATGATGTTTGAGGTTTCAGACATTGTGATAGGTCGTGTACATCTGTAAACCGTACTTACTGATGAGTATATATACAATATTTAGATTATGTTATTAAGATTAACGCTTTGACATTGTGATTATTAAACCAATTCAAGTTAGAGTAGCCTACCTAATTATTAAATATAGACGTCAGGGAAACAAATAAGCAGGAATCATGAGTGGATAGGGGAGAGGAACAGAGAAGATGAAACATGAGTGGAAAGTAACCTTTTCATCTAATATGAGAAGTGTTATCCGCACGAATTGTCCATCTTTCTTGACGTTTTTGATATCTCAAATTCTTATTAGCCTACCGACCACTTGCTGGGAACAGAGCACGAAGATGAAGATCATCAAAAGTGACATATTTGGTCTGGGCTGGAATTGCAACGAAATCAACTGAGGCCATTGTGGGTGAGAGACTGCAGAGTATAAAATGAGGAAAAAGCAGAGAAGATAAAGTTTTTTTGGTGAATTTGGGGTTATGTAGTTTGCAACCTTTATAGTCTGAATATCTGTAACGGAAGGAGGGATCATTGTAGTGGGGAGTAATGGAAATTGATTGGGGATGGTGATATTATGGCAGAAGAAAAGGAGAAGTCGTGGGTTATGAAGGTGAGGAGGCGACCGATGAAGCTAGGCTACGAGAATGTGAAGCGTTTAAGATTACGGCATGGATGAGGAGGAAGAAGATGTAGGTATGGAATGGGCTTAATATTGTATCACGTTATTGGGCTTTGAATAATTAGTTAAGCCAGGTAAAACCAGTTTTTAAGTTTCAATTGTAATGTTGGTCTTTGATCTAAGCACGACAAAATAGAGAATTGTTTGAGTTTGTGGACACGTGGCACTCTCTAAGGAAAGAAAGTTGTCCCATTATATAATAGACTAGGGTTTGCACCGCGCTACGCCCGGTTTGTAATACTATATTTTTTTTCAAAATTGTTTATATAATAAAAATTAAACACAGATAAATATAATTATTTTATAGTCTAAATTATTATTTAATTGTAGTTTTAGTATTCATTGTATTATGATTGCTATGTACAATTTATTCATTTATGTTTTCTTATTTTATATGAAAATGCTAAATTTTATTACTAATATGGTATTTAAAAAATTAGTTATATATACATACATTCATTATCTACGTTTTTCTATTCTTTAGTATAAAAATGGTATTTTTACAGAAAGCTATAAATAATGGTTTTGGAAAATTAAATTATTTTAAAATTGAATACTATTGCTCAGACAAAAAAATAAATCTAAATTTGTAATATTTTTAAGTTTTTCTTAACAAATAAATCTTCTTTTCATCGTAAAATTAAAGAGGATTTGTTATATTTGTTTTTCACATGTTATAAACAGTACTTTAAAAAATATCTTACAATGTTGTTCATACGTAGTTGTTGTAAAACTTAAAATATATTTAATCAAAAAAATTTGTTTGTTCATGTCTTTTTTGTTTGTTTTTTTGCTCGTATATGTCCGGCATATGATACATGACATATGTCCATCCTTACTTAAAAACATTGAGTTTTTTCCATAATCATATCTTCAATGATTTTTTTATTTCTTTATTATATATATATGGTTTCTATCTAATATATTATAAATAGATAACTATAAGTATATAATTTATTTTTTGATGATATATATTTAAATGATGACTTGGCTAATTAATCAGCTGTTACATTGAATTAAATTCAGTTTTATTGGTTGCATATATTGATGTATATATAGTTTGTTATTCTTTTTTATATAATTTACTTCCATGATCCAATGAAATAAAAGTTATGTGTGATATAATAGATAGGTTTTCTTCAATATATATGTATTATTATAAATAAAAGCAAATTACACATTATTTGAAATTTGACTAAACCAAGAGACATTTTATTTTGCTTAAATACAAAAACTTTGGTAGATTCAATTCTTTGTTTTTCTTATTTATATTTTTTTTCTTCTTTTCTTCTGATGAAATATAAAATTTATTGATGAATCATAAAGAATAAGGATTTATATAGGGCTGCAATAAAACAAAATATTGAGCTAAGTAAGCAGATCATAAGTCAAATCAATACAGAACCTTAAAAAAAGAGACCTTAAAGCTACGCCTTAACACTTCTTCAAACTTATGTGGAGTTCTGTAGTTCAAAGAAAACACTCGGTTCTGAATTGCTATGTCAATCATCAGCAACATATGTTCAGCTGGTATCCGCGGATCCGCCCCCATTGATGACGACGTGTTCCTTCCCACACATGGCACATAGTGGTTTGGAAAACCATCTGGTTTTGTACAGTTTCTTTAAGATGGTTTCCGTGCTTCAATGAGTCCATTGTGTCCTTCCAATCACGGGTTATCTCTGAACCAAGAAGCTTATCTGCAAAAAAATATAGAACAGTCATAAACCTATTAAGATTGATTGGAAACCCATCATATAATGTATCTAAACACTGAATTGCATACTAAAAAATCTGTTTGGACAATTGATACCGTGGAGCACTTTCTTGCAATGGGTAGTACATCTTGCCGAGCCCTTTTCGCTGGCATGCTTTTTCTCAGCTGCTTTTGTACGTTTCAAATTGTAGAGACAACAACAAAGCAATGACGCAAGAGAAAATAGTCAAAGGGCGTGAAATTACATACCAGTATACATTGTAGTCAAATGCGTATTTAAATGTTGTAGCACTGTAGACCGTAAATATTTTAGTTGTGTGGACTCTCTTCAAAAAACCCATATTAAAGAGAGCAATCTAACCAAAGACCAAATTACCTTTTGTCTTTCCGGCACTTGCATTTGTGTAGAGCAAAAACAGGGGACTCTCCACATCAACCCATTGCACCTCAGACGATGTTGGATATTTACGAATAACAACCTAAAAAGAGACCACCATCACCAAAAGCAGACTTTAAGAACCATTTGAAAAGATTGAATGCACTTTGCTAATTATTAACAGCTTTGCAATTACCAGCCGCCGCCATACATTGTGTTCTCTTGTAGTCGCTGATGAGTTTTCATAGGTAAGATTAATCTTTAACCAACCCTCGTATAATTATAAGGTGAGGCTGCTGAGATCCTTCGGCTCCACCGCCCATGACTCTACACACTCAATTCACAAAAAAAAAAATTGAAAGGGATCTGAAAAGCACGACATTAACCCTTACTGGTCCAAGCTCGTAGCTCTTTGTTATTTAACATAGTTAAAACATAGTTAAAATGAACATAGATGAGTTGGAGAATATACTCTTTACCTACCTGATTTTACTCTTCATATTCCCTAGACATGTAATACTTTTTCTAGTTTTCAACATTCCATGGGATATATGCTACTGGATTGCAGCTGAGTTCTTCACGCTTCTCAGAGGCCTGCTTTTCAAAACCTGGGAGTTAGGATGTTAAGAGGGAGAGGAAGAAGACAAATGTTAACGATGACCAGGTTCTCTGTTCTCGCAAATTTAACAAAACTCCGATGATTACTAATACTGATTTTTTAAACTGAACACTCAATATAAAACTCCTATTTTTTTAAATCAACCAACTTTACTGAGGATCCAAATCTTTGGTCATTGTTACATACAGATCACTATTTGTGGTAGCACATCATCACTAAAAGAGTAATCGAACATAACCAAATCATTGGAAAAATAATGAGAACCAAGTAACTAAAATAGCCAATTTGATGATATTGGGACGAGAATCCTGAGCTATATTCTGACGATTCATCACAATAAACTGAAATCGATGTTGTTGTTTGTTTCTGAATAAGTTGAAATGTTCCATTAGATGTTAAACGATTCTAGTTAACAGAGATAAAAATCACACAACTTGAAGACCTAAAGTGAACTTACCTTTTTATAACAAACATACATCCTTCCCATCCTTACGACTCTGGTTTTTTTTAAAAAAGATAGATTAGTCGATAGTAAAGCGAGCATAAAATTATGTATACACACATCTCCGAGTAGATAAGATATATGCGATGATTGATTGCAACTTACCCATTGAATAACCTCAATCTCGAATTCGTAGATAGTGACATGAGCGGAAGATTTCATCGAAGGAAAGTTCGATTCGCTATGTGAGAGTAAGGAGATTGGTAATCTTCTCGACCATATTTGGCGGGATCAGCTTCCCGTTATGTGAATTCCTTTTATATGGAAGATCAGATGCAAAGAGAGAGAGAGATTTGATTTAACCTAATCTGAAGAACCTAGGATTTTGATTTATGTGAGGTGAGTTTTGGGGGTTGGGGAAGAGAACGAAAACGTTTGGAATCATTTTAGTTTGGAGGAAGAAGGTGAAATATAACGAAGGTAATGAAGATGTGAGGAGTAACCGATGAAGAGAGCCGAAGAGGTAATGAAGATGTGAACAAGTAAGGAAGACGGAGAGGGTTTCGTCATAGGAGCAGTCGAGCAGAGATGAGATTGAGGTTTTAAGTTTATGACACGTGGCAACTTGATGAATATGTTTTTTCTGGCTGACGTGGATAGCCTGAGAGGCCCCAAATAGTCCCTTTCATTTAGTAGAATATATAATTCTTAGAAGCATTTTTTTTTTTTTTGACATCGAGTGGGTTTCAAAAACCAAAAAAACTAAACTGGAGCAAATAGGTTAGGACATGGTTTCTAACCAATGCGGAACCAGCTGACTACAGTACGAGAAAGGGGAGCCTCGAATTCGAGCTCCTTTTGCAAGCCAATCAGTCTGGGCATTTTCTGTCCGAGGGATGTACGAGATCGTAAACCTTTCAAAGAGATGTTTCACCGACTGTAATTCTTCCAACTCTGATGCCACCGATGGCCATTCATCTTCTTCATTGATTAGTTTAATCATCTGTGCACAATCCGAGAAAAAATTAACAGCAAGTCTTCCTTACCGGATCATTGAATGCCCATATCAATCCTTCTAATTCAGCGTGGAGAGGAGAACGATTATTTGGTTGCGCCCTTAGTCCAACCGAGATGGAGCATGTACCAAGTGTTGCAACAAATCCTATTCCTACGACTGCTGCATCCCGTGCCCAAGAGGCGTCGACCGAGCAGCAAACCATCTCATTTCGCGTGCTTTCGCCAGGACCTGTATGAACCGGTTCTGGGAAATTGTCTAGGTTCTCTTCGGTCTCTACCATTATCTGAGCTAGTCTCCAAATCTCCGCTTCTTATGTTGCTATTTGTAAGGTGTCCAGAGGGGAGATCGCCTCACCATTAAAAACCTTCTCATTTATGGCCTTCCATATATACCAAATTATCCAAGGGAAACATGATAGAATCTCCTGCTGAAATCCTCTTTCTCTGGCTCTCCAGAAGAGGAAATCTAGATTGGTATATAGAGAACTACACGGGAATATACCCGGATGGGAAGGAATAGAAGAGAGAGCCCAAACTTGTCTTGCCGGGGGGCATTCAAAAAGGAGATGATTAACTGATTCCTCGTCTGCACCACACCTTGGGCAAACTCTCTCATTACCACAATGTCGATTCGCTAAATTGCTCGTCGTTGCTACGCAACCCGACAAGGCCTGCCATATAAAGTGCTTAATCTTTCTTGTGGTTTTTTAACTTCCATACATGAGCTCTAAGGCTCGTCGTACTCGGCTCCGAGTAGATTTGTTCCGTCTGTTTCATTTCCAATTTCTTCACAATCTCATAGCCAGAACGAACAGTATAATGCCCCGAGGTGGTGTAATCCCAAGTGTAACTATCTTTCCGTCCAAAACGACTTGGTTTAATGTTCTGGATACACGGAATATCTCCCGGATCAATAAAGCGTAGAGAAGTTCCATATTCCATTGGTTTGTTTCAGGAATGATGAGATGGTGTACTTTCAGATCAGGATCCCGATAACATCCATTATCCTGCGCCGGTCTTGCTGGGACAGTCGGAATCCAGTTCTCAACCAGACTTTTGTATCCGATCCTGTACCGTTGTTTTTTTCGCAGCCCCGATGCAAGGAGGTCTTTAGCCGCCATCATACTTCTCCATCCGAAGGATGGTGAGTTTGCAGTCCCGGTTTCCATTGGGCTCGACTTGCGATAGTATCGTCCTTTCATGACACACGCAATGAGAGAATCCAGATATTTCATGAGTGTTGGGGTCAAAATCCCCTCCTCGAAGATTGACGGAACGAGCAGTCAAGGTCAAAGATCAAATGGAACTTACTCCTAACATGGACCGGACGAACTAAGGCCAACTGCCCACGACTCGTCCGGGAAATGAACCGGCGGCTGGGATAAGGCCAGCCGCCGGATCTTCATCGAGCAACATCCGGCGGCTGGGATAAGGCCAGCCGCCGGGTCTTCATCGAGCAACATCCGGCGGCTGGGATAAGGCCAGCCGCTGGATCCTCATCGAGCAACATCCGGCGGCTGGGATAAGGCCAGCCGCCGGGTCCTCATCAAGCAACATCCGGCGGATGGGATAAGGCCAGCCGCCGGATCTTCATCGAGCGACATCCGGCGGCTGGGATAAGGCCAGCCGCCGGGTCTTCATCAAGCAACATCCGGCGGCTGGGGTGAGGCCAGACGTCGGGCCTTCACCGAGCATCGACCGGCGGCTGGGATAAGGCCAGCCGCCGGGTCCTCTTCATGCTGCAACCGGCAGTTGGGATAAGGCCAGCCGCCGGATCTTAATCAAGTCACAACCGGCGGCTGGGATAAGGCCAGCCGCCGGGTCTTCTTCATGCACCAGTCGGCATCCCATGATCATTTCTCAGTCAAGACTCGTTATCTGAACATCGTCCAGTCGACCGACCGTTAAACGTAACTCTAAGCCCGGACCAACCCGAAGACTATCCATTTGCGTAATCCGACTCCAAAAACGTCCGTAAACATTTCCCGAAAGACCGTGACGAACGTTCAGCCGTCCGTGGACCAGTCGCCGAGCACACGAGCCAAAGGAACCGGCGGCTGGCCGTCAATATGGAGACCGGCGGCTGGAAGTTCAAATGAAGAACGGGCGGTTCAAATCTCAAAAGTCGTAAAACGCTCGGAATGCTGTTCACGCGGGAAAAACCGCTAAAAACACTATTCATCTCGAGACAAAGTTAACCAAAAAATCGAGTTAAGTATAAACCAAGATTCGGTTTACTATTCACGTACTTTCAAAGCCGGTCGAAGGAGAGCCCCTTTTTCTGTATACGGCGGTATCGTCAATGGCGGTAAGCGGAGTGCTGATAAGAGAAGATCGCAACGAACAAAAACCGGTCTTCTACGTGAGTCAGACCTTGACGGACGCGGAAACTCGATACCCGCTAATGGAGAAAGCGGCCTTGGCAGTGGTGATGTGCGCTCGGAAATTGAGGCCTTATTTCCATCGCACACGATCATTTTACTCACGTTTTTTCCGCTCAGAACGATCCTGCATAGTCCCAGTCAATCGGACGTCTGGCAAAATTGGCGGTAGAATTAAGCGAGTATGATATCGAGTATCGGAGCAGGACATGCACGAAATCGCAAGTCCTTGCAGATTTCCTGATCGAACTCCCGACCGCAGGCATTAGTGAACCAACGTCAGATTCGACGTGGGTTCTCCACGCAGATGGGTCTTCATCGAAGCAAGGTTCGGGAGTCGGGGTGCGGTTAACATCACCAACCGGGGAAATCCTAGAACAGTGGTTCAGGTTGCTCTTCAACGCTTCCAACAATGAAGCGGAGTATGAAGCCTTGATCGCTGAACTAAAACTTTCCCTCGGACTCAAGATCCAAAATCTGCAAGCATTTTGCGATTCCCAGCTGGTGGCAAACCAATTCAGCGGGGACTATGAAGCAAAAGATGACCGGATGGAAGCATATCTCAGAATTGTCCGGGAGCTTGCAAAGCGATTCGAAAAATTCGAACTCACAAGGATCCCACGGGGAGAAAACGCTCCGGCCGATGCATTGGCGGCCCTGGCATCAACTTCTGCCCCGGGAGAAAGGCGAATCATTCCCGTCGAGTTCATAGAGCAACCGAGCATCGATCCACCACAAGTCATCAATCTTATACAACTGCCAGAAGGTGAAGACGAGGAAGAACCTCCGGAAGAAGAGTTAGCAACTGGTCCGACGGAAGAGTATGCCTGCGATCGCGGATGGATGGCTCCGATAAGAACATACATCGTGGACGGGGAAGTCCCGACAGACAAGTGGGCTGCACGAAAGCTTAAGGCCCAAGCGGCCCGCTTCGTTCTCCTCGACGGCAACCTCTACAAATGGAGGATCTCAGGACCATTAATGATCTGCGTGGAAAAAGAAGAGGCAAGACGAATTATGGCGGAAGTCCATAGCGGATCGTGCGAAAATCACTCCGGAGGAAGATCCCTTGCAATCAAAATCAAGCGGTATGGACACTATTGGCCAACCATGATAAAAGATTGCAAGAAGTTCTCCCTCAAGTGCGAAAAATGCCAAAGGCACGCACCAGTGATCCATCAGCCCGCAGAACTACTGTCATCAATTTCCGCGCCATATCCATTCATGAGGTGGTCAATGGACATTGTGGGGCCAATGCATAACTCAAAGCAAAAAAGGTTCCTACTTGTCCTGACAGACTACTTCTCGAAGTGGGTCGAAGCGGGTTCGTACGCTAGTATCAAGGACGTTCAAGTGGAGCATTTCGTCTGGAAAAACATCATATGCCGGCACGGAGTCCCTTACGAGATTGTCACGGACAACGGTTCTCAATTCATTTCCAGCCGCTTCGAAGGATTTTGCGAAAAATGGAAGATACGCCTGAGCAAGTCAACGCCGCGTTATCCGCAGGGTAATGGCCAGGCCGAAGCAGCCAACAAGACTATCGTTGACGGACTCAAAAAGCGTCTCGACGAGAAGAAAGGGCGATGGGCAGACGAACTCGAAGGAGTACTCTGGTCCCACCGGACAACTCCAAGACGTGCAACCGGAGAAACGCCATTCGCACTGGTCTACGGTGCCGAATGCGTTATACCGTCGGAAGTAGACTTCCCCGGCGTCAGACGAAGGCTCTTGCCCGGACAGGAAGACCTTAACCATCTGATGATTGTTAGACGAACTGGACCTAATAAACGAAAGACGGGATCAAGCGCTCATCCGCATTCAAAACTATCAACAAGCAGCGGCCAAATACTACAACTCAAATGTGCGAAGCCGCAAATTCAAGGAAGGAGACCTCGTCCTCCGCAAAGTATTTCAGAACACCGCGGAGCCGAATGCGGGGAAGCAAGGCGCAAAATGGAAGGACCGTACAAAGTAGCAAAGGTGGTCGCCCAGGAGCATACGAGCTGGAAAAACAAGAAGAAAGCTGATACACGAGTTTTAAACCTTATTTCCTACTGCAAGTGCACAGCATACGAAGTAGTATTTAGGGGTCGATCCCACGAAGACCAGTTTTCACACTTTGACTTAATGAGCAAAATTAAGAGCTAAGACAATTCAAATATGTTTTTGGTTTTTGTAGATAGCAATAATAAAAGCGAAATCGGTTGTAAAGATTATATTAAACAAGCGTTAGGTCAAGGAATATCGCAGGAGATTCAGAGCAACGGATCAAACAACTATTCAGACAGTGATTAAGCATAAGTCTAGAACTCAAACACTAAGATAATATCAATCCACTCTCGTGGTATCAATATCTTTGTCTATCGACCTAGAATTCCTAACTCTCGTTGGTACTAGAAATCGTAGACAAGCATTAAGGACAGGTTTAATATGTTCACTATTCTCCAATACATCTACTCTCGCATGTAATGAATAAATTGCTCACCAATGTTCTTTCTAGCAACCTAGCAACACTCGCTGTCTAAGTTAAACCCAATATCATAAAATCAAGTGATCAATTCGATCTAAGCATTAAGAACAAAAAAGGTGAAGACATTGATTTGAATAGCCTATTTGTGTTTAGCCCCAAAACTCATGAATTCCTTTGACAAACTTCAACCTAACTAAGAGATCTACTCAGACATAATTAAAGAAGAAGATAACAACGAGATTATAAAGTTCATCATAAAAACTTGAATAGATAAAAAAGCTGGATATAAACTTATAAGAACTTAATTAAAGCATAAATATAAGAACTGAAAGAAAACTTAAAGCATAAGCATAAATATAAGAACTGAAAGTAAAACTTAAAGCATAAGCATAAATGTATAAAGTTTAAAAGAAACTAAATAAAACTTAATAAAAGCATAAACATAAAAGCTAAAACTGAAGAAGGAGTAATGCTTTGAAGCTAGAGAAGAGAGAAGGAAGAAGATGGTGTGGTTTGAAGCATCAAGAGTGAGTTCATTATATAGGCCAAGGTGAAGGGGAGTAGGTGAGACGGGGAACGGTCGTTCTAGGTGGGAACGATCGTTCCCAATGGTCGATCCGTAGTAGGTGAGTAGGTGAAGTAGGGAACGATCGTTCTGAGTGGAGAACGATCGTTCTGTAGTGCTTTTGTCGGCGGATGGTGAAGTGTGGAACGGGCTGCATGGGATGGAACGATCGATCTCGTTTTTTGTCGGCAGGGTTGGTGAAGAGGGGAATGATCGTTCTAGGTGGAGAACGATCGTTCTCATGGTCGTTCCAGTCCAAGAACGGTCGTACTTTGTTTGTCCAGAACGATCGTTCTTCTTCGGAAAGAACGGTCGTTCTTGTGTTTGGTCCTTTTCTCGGTTTTCCGCATTAACTCGACTCGAACATGTCCGTAAACGCCAAACTCCTTCGAACTCCATGAAATCTGTAAAAAGACTCAAAACAAAAGAAAAGACTCGAAAAATTAACGAAAGATGCAAATCAAAACTTAACCGAATACTAAAAACGAATCAAAATACGTTAAAAACACATAATATCAACTCCCCCCAACTAAAACCTTTGTTTGTGCCAAACAAACTAAAGCTTAAACCGAGAGGAGAGGTTTGAAAAACGTGTGAATCTCATAAAACTTATAGGACCATACTCTAAATCAATTGCCCGTAAACCGCATTCGCAAGGTTCAGATCAAACCGTACTTCATTGTACTTCTCCATAACCGTAGTAAATAAGTGAAATCTCATGATCAAGCAGAACTCAATATTTAACATTCATTATCAAATGCGTGTACTCTCACAAAGAGAATATCTAACACATATGGTCTAGGTATCAAGGTTGGTATTTGGTGGCTCAAGTGTTTCGGTTTCTTTTAGCAGTACAAACGGATGCAAATCATTATGCAAAATCACCGTGAGACACAGACCAATTAGGAGGTACACAACTCTCCTTAACTCTAATCCTTCTACCTTTTTAACTGAGTCACAAACAAGAACATGATTTCTTTTGATGTTTTATGAAATTTAAAGATATTCTTGACGACTTCCCGGTTCCTTTGTATATTTTTTTTTAATTTTTCTTTTTCTTTTCTTTCTCTTTTTTTTTTATTTTTTTTTATTTTTACGTATCGGAGAATGGAACCGGTTAGTCTCTAAGATCTGCATCAAAAGAATTTTAACAATGTAAGCTTATATCTGAATGTGAATAAAATCTTCTACCCTTTTAAAAGTTCACCCTCTTTTGAAACGAAAATTTTCGATGAATATATTCAAAAAGAGATCACTTTTCTAGACACATCCCATGAGTTTAATCAGAAAGAGACCACCTATCTAGACACATCCTAAAGAAAAGTTATGTCGGTCCGTATACTCCATAGTTTTTGCACATGAATGCAATGACAGTAAACGAAGAAAAGTGGGTTTCAACATGGAAATGGTAAGGGTGTGGTACTAGACTAAGGATAAGTCTAGCCATTTGGAGTTAGCAAAGATTGGTAAAAATGAAGCAAAGAAAACTCCAAATGTAAAATCCAATACATGATTATCAACCCCCTAAGTGAGATAAATTAAGTCCATATTAAGTTCCGATAATTCGATTAAGTTCAGATGATTTGAGAAATTCACTAAATGATCAAGTTATGGATTTTTCTGCGTTTCCAAACTATCCTCAAACAATGCTAAACAGTCGTAAGGCAATGACATCGAACATGTTGCAATTCCAAAAAGCTTAACAAAATCACACACTGTTTTGACTCGATAAATATTTTTTTTTTTTTTTTGTTTTTTGTTTTTTTTTTTTTTGAAAATTTAAACACACCAAAATAAAACATAAAACATCCACAAAACACACGTTAGTACACAAATGAATCCCTCCCCCAGACTTGTTTTTAACCGTCCGGTTAAAACAAATCTGAAAGAGAAACCCGCAAACTCATAAATAAAATAAAAATGTCCTAAATGGATTTGACAGTGGTGTAGGGACAAGAAAACTTACCTGAAGACGTGCACCCCCTTCTATTTTTTTTTTTTTTTTTTTTTTATGGAGCACTCCGGCGGAGCAGGTGCTCGGAAACAGATTTGGGGTGCTCGCTCGTTTTTTTTTTTTTTCCAACTGAAACAAAGGAAAACAAAACCAAAAATCAATAGTAAAAGAAAATAAAAGAAAAACACTTACCAGTGGGTTGCCTCCCACCAAGCACTTGGTTTAAGTCGTTAGCTTGACTTCTGAGCACAAGTGCTAATCATGAGAATCAAAAGGCTGAGCCAGTGCACCTTTGGTCCTTCTCTTATTGGGACAACAAACAAAATGCGCAAAAAGGTATACAATTGTCCAAAGGAAATAGACATATTCTCATCAAGGAAGTTTACTACAAATGTAGCGTGTATCTTCAAATATTCCTTGACAGTGAGATGTTGTTGAGAATCAAATGCATTTGATGGAAAGATATAATCAACTTTAGCTTCAAACGAGTTTGTTACAAAATAGTCAACTTTATCTCCATCAATCTTATAAAATACCACATTCTCATCCTCATCATCATTCTCAACCTTAGGGTTCTCTATCTCATCCAAGATCTTATCTAAATCAAATTCATCCCCTAGGTCAGATTTTTCAAGAAGCGATCTAGATTCCTCTAGCATTAAAGAGTTAAGCTCGAGATTATGATCATTCAAAACACAAAGATAACTAGTATCAAAACATATTTCATGATAATCTCTATCAAATTTTTCTACTCTTAAGGCATCTAGTCTTTGAGTCTCACATATCAAATCATAGCATTCATCAATGAGTATGGAGGAAGGTGAATCATAAGCTACATCTTTAATAGAAGGCATGTGACTATCCTCAAAATCTTGAAATTCAAAGGCTAAATCGGATGTACCTTGTAATTGGAATGGTGGAACCCAATATATTACCTCCTTAAGTAAATGGGCTACCATTATCTCGTCAAATGTAAGCTCTCTTCCTTCTAGTACTGCCCGATGTGACATGAGGTTCATCCGAATCATTACTGCTAGGTCACTCCTTGTCAGCATTGGATTTTCCACACAAAGCTTATCCAACTCCACTCTTTGTTCTGGCGTAAGTACGTTCTCATCAAAAGACTCATCTTCAATGTATTCTTCAAACGTGTCCTCCTCTTCTTGTGGCCAATCATTGTAGTCCATGGCCATCAAAGTTAGTAAAAGTTAGTGTCTTAGACTAATAATTCAGCCGTAAACCAAAGGTGAAAATTTGGTCCCCGGCAACGGCGCCAAAAACTTGATACACGAGTTTTAAACCCTTATTTCCTACTGCAAGTGCACAGCATACGAAGTAGTATTTAGGGGTCGATCCCACGAAGACCAGTTTTCACACTTTGACTTAATGAGCTAAATTAAGAGCTAAGACAATTCAAATATGTTTTTGGTTTTTGTAGATAGCAATAATAAAAGCGAAATCTGTTGTAAAGATTATA
This sequence comes from Isatis tinctoria, assembly GCA_010577795.1. NCBI lineage: Eukaryota > Viridiplantae > Streptophyta > Magnoliopsida > Brassicales > Brassicaceae > Isatis > Isatis tinctoria. The sequence goes on from VHIU01000364.1 coordinate 118,365, forward strand.
TTAAACAAGCGTTAGGTCAAGGAATATCGCAGGAGATTCAGAGCAACGGATCAAACAACTATTCAGGCAGTGATTAAGCATAAGTCTAGAACTCAAACACTAAGATAATATCAATCCACTCTCGTGGTATCAATATCTTTGTCTATCGACCTAGAATTCCTAACTCTCGTTGGTACTAGAAATCGTAGACAAGCATTAAGGACATGTTTAATATGTTCACAATTCTCCAATACATCTACTCTCGCATGTAATGAATAAATTGCTCACCAATGTTCTTTCTAGCAACCTAGCAACTCTCGCTGTCTAAGTTAAACCCAATATCATAAAATCAAGTGATCAATTCGATCTAAGCATTAAGAACAACAAAGGTGAAGACATTGATTTGAATAGCCTATTTGTGTTTAACCCTAAAGCTCATGAATTCCTTTGACAAACCTCAACCTAACTAAGAGATCTACTCAGACATAATTAAAGAAGAAGATAACAACGAGATTATAAAGTTCATCATAAAAACTTGAATAGATAACAAAAGCTGGATATAAACTTATAAGAACTTAATTAAAGCATAAATATAAGAACTGAAAGTAAAACTTAAAGCATAAGCATAAATATAAGAACTGAAAGTAAAACTTAAAGCATAAGCATAAATGTATAAAGCTTAAAGAAACTAAATAAAACTTAATAAAAGCATAAACATAAAAGCTAAAAACTGAAGAAGGAGTAATGCTTTGAAGCTAGAGAAGAGAGAAGGAAGAAGATGGTGTGGTTTGAAGCATCAAGAGTGAGTTCATTATATAGGCCAAGGTGAAGGGGAGTAGGTGAGACGGGGAACGGTCGTTCTAGGTGGGGAACGATCGTTCCCAATGGTCGATCCGTAGTAGGTGAAGTAGGTGAAGTAGGGAACGATCGTTCTGAGTGGAGAACGATCGTTCCGTAGTGCTTTTGTTGGCAGGGATGGTGAAGTGTGGAACGGGCTGCATGGGATGGAACGATCGATCTTCGGTTTTTGTCGGCAGGGTTGGTGAAGAGGGGAACGATCGTTCTAGGTGGAGAACGATCGTTCTTCATGGTCGTTCCAGTCCAAGAACGGTCGTTCCTTTGCTTGTCCAGAACGATCGTTCTTCTTTGGAACGGTCGTTCTCTTGTGTTTGGTCCTTTTCTCGTTTTTCCGCATTAAATCGACTCGAACATGTCCGTAAATGCCAAACTCCTTCGGAACTCCATGAAATCTGTAAAAAGACTCAAAACAAAAGAAAAGACTCGAAAAACTAACGAAAGATGCAAATTAAAACTTAAACCGAATACTAAAAACGAATCAAAATACGTTAAAAACACATAATATCAAAAGCCAGTCCCATGGACATGGAACGCGATGCACCTAAAGAAGTATTATCACTAGACGCTGTAAAATAGAACTACGAACCGCCTTGATCCCTACATTCAGGGTACGTAGGCAACTCGTCTTCCGACGAGTTCAGCTATTTTTACTTTATAATTTTCAAGGGGGGAGTGGGTCCGTATATACATACTCCCAAAATTTCGGAAGCAAATCAAGAGGATGGACATTGGGACTTAGCATCTCATAACACATCCATAGCTTGAAAGGTTTTCTGAACACCATTCCGACAAACATTGAGACTTAGCATCTCGAAACCTGATCCGGAAAGCGAATAGACTCAAAAAAAACCCTAGAAAACGAACATTGAAACTTGACAAGTCGTAACGCATCTCTAACTTAAACGATATCACCCATCATTAGGACACAACAAATGCCATCGCCCCTTGGCGCACATAAAAACACACGCCTTGGCAAGCATGCCACCGTCTGTTGCTGATCACAACGGGACGATCCTTTTAACCATGGTTCTTTATACATCCCAAAGCGGATAAACGTAGCGCGCTATACAAATTTCCGGACTAACATCCGAAAGGCGTAACCTGACATTCCGTGATCCTGGCAGGAAACGTTTGAGACGATGTTCTATTTAGTTCATTTCCACTAAACACCCCGCATAGGTAGAAAATGCGAAGCGTGAATCACGAAATGAACTCCTTAAACCCAGTAAACGCTAACATGGAACGCTGGTCTTAGACATCTCACCACGAAGTACCAAACCGGCCCTGGTATGAGATCATAAACTCGTCCGGAAACTAGCAACTAAATGAAACTCCAAACCCAGCGGCTAACTCCGCTGGTCGAATAACACAAGGGGAACTCTTCCCGAACAATCAGGTCTGAGCGCCCGGAACAGCGTCCCGATCAACCCGACTGAACTAAGCAAGCAAAACCGAATCAATATGAAGAAGGTCAGCCGGCCAATCCAGTCAGATAAATGGGCCGCCCGACCACTTCAGATAGATGGGCCGCCCGATCTCTTCAGATAAACGGACCGCCCGATCTCTAAAAAAAAAATGGACTGCTTGGCCTCTTTAAAGAAACCGGCCAGCTGCCCAGTCTCACTAGACAAACGGGCCAATCGAACAAACGGCCAGCAGCCCGCTTCGAAAGACATGACCCGGCGGCTGGGACATTGCCAGCCGCCCGTGATCAATCCAGCATGATCCGACGGCTGGGACATTGCCAGCCGCCCAAGATCAATCTAGCATGATCCGGCGGCTGGGACATTGCCAGCCGCCCAAGATCAATCCAGCATCCTCTCCATATCAATACACGGCAGCCGGGTTTGTCTCGGACTAAACCCAGCCGCCCACGATCACCCAACCTGGACCTTTGCACAAAAGAAAAATATACGGCAAAACTCGAATTTCGGAAGCTTATCTTATTGAAATCTCGAAATAAGGAAAAAACCAGTCCAGACCAGAAATCAGGCCATACATAACATAAATCTATAAACAAAATCCAAGAACTACCAAAAACTCGAAAACTACTAGAAAGAAAGATTGTCGCTAGGTCAAGAATCTGAGCCAAACGCTTTGGCAACAGCAATATCCGAGATTCGGGAACAGACTCATTCGACCCCGACAGGTCAACCACCCCGAGAGAAGTAGCCTCTCTTCGACAGATCTTTCCGCGGGTATTGAAACATTGTCATCCCTATGAGCTGGGCACAACTAGGAGTCAATCTTCCCACGAACTCGGGCGATCACATCATCAAACCGAGCCGCAGACTTGTCGAACTCGTTCATCCATGTGGACAATTTCACCTCCTCCTCATCCAAGCTGGGAGGATCAGTTCCCTGTAGCAACGCGACAAGTTCGATATTACTCTCTATCTGAGCTAAATCCACTTCCTGGTTCCTGACCTCAGACAAAGATCCAAGATCTTCCTTTAGCACATCCAAGAAGTCGCAGAATTTCGCGACGGAAGCCTTGCGCCCATCCGCATAAGCCCGCTGCACCTTCGAGTTGCGCGCCGCCTTCACGCAGGCCATCTGGTCTTTCAAAGTCTGTATCTCCTTAGCATGACGCGCATCTTGGCCTCTTGACGGGTCTTGAACTGCAACGCCTCGGCTCTTTCCGCGCGCAACGACGCAAGCTCCTTCTCGAGTGACTTGACCTGATACGAAGATGCCGCCTCGAGTTCGTTGAG